>CABFOW010001609.1:69895-116705 GCA_902141385.1 Timema californicum
GGGGGGGGACCTATCCAGCCACGCTCAGCTGATAACGCTCCAGGTAGTAAGTAGGCAAGGGGGCCTGCCGAAAATAAAACTCCTCATGAGAAACGATACATGGTCACCTTCTCGCGGTGTTTCTTGGGTAGCGCTAAGAACCATGCCTTTAAAACTTCAAACTAAGATTCCTCATTTTCATTTAAAAATAAATAATAAAACAATACCCCGCGCGAAGAACGTGGATTCAGCTAGTCTTAAATATAGAAACATTTCTAAATCTACGTTCACGTATTTATATACAAGCGTTCTCTTAAATTTTGACGCAAGTTCATCAAATGATTTAATCGACATTCTCAAGTAATTGAAAAACTTCTCCATTAACTTCCCATAAAGGGAGTGAAACGCTTTTTCTAAATGTCTAGCGCCGTTTATCTGATGAACGGACCATCTTTTTCTCCTGTCTTTAGTGGAAAGATAGGCATAGTATATGATACATAGATCCATCATGAGAGAATGCTTGCGACTGCTATCACTGGGCCTAACGGCCAAAACGGGACCATTTTCTAACGCAGGGACAACTTTTAGAACGCCTCGACATATTTTAGAACGCGGCGTGATCATGTGGTCGGTTGTACATCGACACAATCGCGGCGCATAAAAGGACTAAAACACAAACACAATCTATTGTAAAATTTAATAGTTTCTGGGGTATATTGAGAGAGAAAAAAGGTGTGATAAAATGGGACGCTAGTTGAGTTAAGATTATTTTTTCTCGTCGTTTTTAACACAAAAAACTTTTTTGACCATAATGAATAAAATATTTCTTCGGTAGATACGTTTAATTTAATTTTCTACACATAATGATTTTAACAGTTCTGGAACATTTGTCATGAACATAGTGGCAGCTTTTTGAATGAAGATAAAAAGTCCTGATATAATTACATAATGTCCATGACCAATATTAAAGAACTGTTTAGATTACTTTGTGTAGAAAATTAAACTAAACTTATTTACTGAAGCAATAATATATTTATTTAGGCCAAAAATAGTGTTTTGCTATAAAAACTGTAAATACTGAGTTTATATAGCGTTCCTTTATACCCCACCTTAATGTACTTTAATAAAATTAAACCTATTTTAAAAGAACACAATGAATTTTTTAAAATTTTAAATCATAGTCTTGCATTTACTGTATAAACTAAGAGTTTTCTACGGTCCATTATGTTTTTATTGCTTCTTATAGAGAAGTTTATTATAAAATGGCCTAATAAATTCCAAACAGAAAGTTCACTTTTGTTACAATGCAACACAAGGTTTCTATTGGAGAATTTTATATAAAAAAAAAGGGTTAAGTCCCCATAAAACGATAGTTGCTCTAGTGTTCTCGCTGCACCAATGTGAGTAGTAGGTTTTAAAACATTTATTTCTATGTCATCCTCCATTAGCGTATATACGTCTTCTTTGTTTGGGAATACAAAGTGAAAGTTACTAGTTTTCTTATCATGATCACTCAATTCTGCCCTAATATTTCAGCAGCATAGTAACATTCTGATCAATCTCCACACACACTTTTACTAAAACTAACGAAAGGTATTTCACTTTCGTGTTTAATGAAGTGAAAAATGAGCTGAACACGTTCATAGAACAGGGGAATTTAAGTATCGTTGACAATCTTCTTTCAATACACCATAATTACAATTCATTGATTCATGCCATTCTTCCTCATCTTCAGATGAACTAGGTTTCAATCTCCACTTGGTGGTTATCTATAGAGTTTGTTTCACTTTGTGCTTTTTTTAATTTATTTTACTTTTTCTTGGCATGTTCATTCTTGTTTCTTATTTTTACAGCTGTAATGATTAGCATTACATTAAAAAACATTTTCTTATCAAAACAATTAAATATTGGGACGAGCGTTATTATTTCAGGGGCAAATTGATCTTAACCTTGGAAATGCTGTTCACTTCCTTTGGGTGGTATATACTTACGGACTTTTGCTGTAGCAATCCCTTTCCTGTGATTTTTTGTCTTATTTCCTGAAACCTCTCAAAGGGAAAATTAACCCTCTTGGTCATTTAGTGCAAACACATTGGGGATTCCTATATCATTTTTCGACACGTGTATGATAGTCTTTCTGGAGGCTATCTATACCTCTCCTGATCAAATTGATTTATGCAAGACACGATTTCTTCGATCCCATTTTGATACTGTCAAGCCTATTACATGATTTCTAATGAGCTCCTGGCCTTTCGATATCAAGGATTTATCCGCGTTTTAAAGGGCAACCTTTGGTGCTTTTGCTGTGGACAGATTTAATCTTAAACTTGGTCTGCCTTGTGATTAATTTTTTGTTTCACGGTTGAATTATACGCCATTTTTAAACCGTTGTATTTTGTATATCATGATTGTCACTATTCTGTTCTCATCTGCACGGATTCCATGAGTGCTCTGTTGGCATTGTCCACGCTCTACTCCTGGAATCCTCTCGTGCAGATGATACACGAGCAAATTTTAAAAATTGATTCATTAAGCACCCGGCTCGCCTTTTGCTGGATTCCTGGTCACGCTGGTCTTTCAGGAAATGAACTGGCGGACCAGGCAGCCAAGGAGGCGAGTCTGGGTGTCATGTTTTTAGATCTAAAGGGCTATGTTCTGCGTGGGGTCTTACGCACCTGGCACGAGCAGTGGGTTTCGACTCCTGCTCAGATCAAGCTGCGGTCCATCAGGGATGGTGTGTCGCGGTGGCCCTCTTCTATACGAAAGTCTAGAAGAGAGGAGGTCATCGTGACGAGGCTCCGCGTCGGGCATACTTCATTGACCCATAGGTTTTTAATAAGAGGGGATCCACCTCCAGTGTGTGAGTTTTGTGATGCTCCCCTTAGTGTCCACCACATCTTGGGGGAGTGTCGCAAATATGCCTTTATTCGCCTGGCTCTTGATTTTAAATGTGACCCACGTTTTTTGCTACGCGACAGTACGAATGGAGTCAATTGAGTAACTCATCTGGTTATCTTCTCATTTTGAAAAATATTTCCAACATATCAAATTAAATTTTAAATGTTGGTAATTTATACTTATTGGATGCAGTCATTTGCTGTGCTCATCGGGCTAACTTTAAGTACTTACATTCCTTTATGGGATTCTTAATGTTTTTTAAAATTAACATTTTCAAGGCCTTAATGAGCGCTTTTTGTACATATGTCCATAAAATCCAGTAATAATAATAATAACTATTATTATTATTATTATTATTATTATTATAGATAGCTTGAAAACAATGCCGCGCTTAATTATTTGCTTCAGGTTCTTGATCTCACTTGTGTTATATTTTCACTTGATCTATAAGAATGGAAAGATGTTTTCAGTTTAATAAATTAATACGCTACTTTCATTACAGTTCTTTTTTTCCATTACTATTGTTACAGTTCACTTCATTGTAGTTCACCAAAGCGGCCTATTTTACTTTTTCTTGCCTTGTAACGAGCCATCCTTAATATAAAAAAAACTTTTAAAAAAAGCTCGTAAACGATAAAATCAAACCCTATAGTGTAGCCCAACCTTAGTTTCCTTCAATCTAGTGCACTAAAACCAGTTCCTCTTGAAATGAATGTAAACTAGGCCTTCATTAAATTGAGACAGTTTATGGTATATTTGATACAGTTATAACAACTTAACTAAGATACCATGTATCCACCCAAAAATATAAAGCTGTATTCTAGTTCAATCCCATGTTTAGAACCAGAGAACCTATGTGCACTACCTTGAAAGATAACAATCTTACCTTGTTTATTCTGTAATTGGCCAATCTAAGAGTACATGTAATCCGTGATGGTGGCCGCATGGTCTAAGGTGCTACTCTTACAATAGACTAGACTGCCGATGATGGAGAGATCGAGGGTCGAATATCGGTCGGGTGTGTTGAGGGGTATTTTTCAACATTGTTTTACGCTCTCCCTCCACTCAAATGCGGTTACACTTTATAAAAAATAGATCCTTACTAATCCTTATTACCGCTAACGTTATAAGTAGATGAGTATAACATGAATGGGTAGTAAGACGTGGTGCTAAAAAGTAAAATGACTGCAAGTACATTCCGTTCACCCTTAAAGGTAGCGGTCTTACCTTGAAGTATTACACTATGGCCCTATCTTATAAGCTGCGCCATAATGTAATCAGACAACGTAAGCTTTATTACTGTCAATTGGAATGTACAATACACTTATATTTATACAACTAGCAATTGCGTTTTACACAAAGTAGATTTAATAGACTTATGCGATAAGTCAAATAAAATAATGCATGCCTTTTCATATAATGATTAAAACAATCACATGGAACATTCAATCCTACATTAGTTTGAAACAGGCGATTCAACTGCAAGTGAAGCCATCACTTTCATCTGGCCTGGCGGGAGACGAGTTCTGAGGTCTGTCATGATACTGTATTACTATATATAGAAACTGTCATCTCTATGTTCACATCGCCCACGACATAAATGATACAGTGCACTGCACATACATACGCTCTCTTTTATCATAGGATAGATACATTTACTAAATCTCGTAAAATTTGTGAAGCGAAATTATATACATTGGTTCACTACACCAAATAGCATTATTAAATAATATACATCGTTTCAGAAACATTGAGAAAAGAGGAGCATCTCTGTATACTAAAGAGCATAACAATAGTATCAAATGTATTTGCTTATAGCTCAGAAATTATTAGTTTAATAAAAATACATTTCAAATAAATAATTTTTATTATTAATAATATTACAACATTGCAATTAAAATGCGTTATTTCTTATCTCAAATAGTTGAAGAGATAAGACCAAATTTACAAATTTCTGCGTATGTAAAATAAGGTCGAAATAATTTTCATGGGAAAATGAGAACTGCCATTTTGTTTGTAATATTAAACAGTGCCTAGATACAAAATTTAATAAAAATTGATAGAGATGTTTTTTATAAGTTCAATTCTATTTCTCTACAGTAAACTACCCTTAATTTGATGGCTAGATAGCTAATTTCAAAAATTACTTTGTGAGAGCCTTATGAAAGCCCTAGATACCAAGTGTTAGCCTGATCGGTAAATTGTGTTCGACTCCATGCCAAGATACAGATAGATGGCATTGCAAGAAAAATTTCGTTTTCAGGGGGTCATAAAACGTCGACATTAATTATCAAAATCTCGAGTTCAATTTTTTTTTTCGATCATAATTCTTATTTCTCCGAAGGCTCGATGGAAAGTATTAAAACCTAAACACAGGACTGTATATATAAAGTCTTGCAAGTCAGACCTAAAATACGTGGTGTAACCATTAAGTTCCCGGACTTGGGCAATAGAGCTAGACTTTTTGACTCTGCATTTTAATCCCTAGGCCTAAATTTGTTTTTATGTACGTTTTCAATTAAATATCGAAAAAATGCCATTTCTCATCCAGTTATATATTATACAGAGGCTACTAGTAGTTTTCCAATAAAATAGCGTTTTATATACATTTAGCTATTATATATAAAATAGTCTTTGTATAAATTGTATGTTTATAAAAACACAACAACTAATAGTGTATGAATGTGAGTGTACTTTTGCTTCTTCCGAATATTAAAAAAAACTTAATTTCACGGATGATCTAATATCTAAATACCACAAAAGAAGGAGAGGAAGTAATATTTCACGATCAATCATAAGGGCGTGACGCTTTCTTCTCTGTCCTCTAATATTTAAATAACCGAGTATTTTGTCCACTTTTAGTAAAGAAGTGTTTATACTTTATGGCAAATAACTTTTTAAAATGTTATTGTAAAGGTCACCTTTCAATGTTTATATTTTATTTTCCTCGGTCGATGGCTCAACCAATGAAATAGTAACTTATATAATATTTTTACTGGTTTGTCGCATGTTAACAATAAATTGCTTGGAGTTACCGCAAACATTTATATTTCGTTTACTCAAAATACACAAGGACTTTTTAATCAAATAAAACTACTCCGATTGTATATTTTCTATGAATAAACGTAACAAAGTTAAAGTAATTTGATTAAAATGATTCATTACAAAATTAACTAAAAGTATGCCTGATTCCACAACCACTATGAATTGTTTTATTACCAAGGTATTGTGAAATATTCTCTCTCTTTGCTAAAACAATTTGAGTCTGGTCTTTTGTTGTAATGATTAATTGTTAGTGATATTGTGGGTTGCTGTATGGTGAAAATAAACGGGTGGGCTCCTAGTAAATATTTTGTTTTATACAACGTAATTCGATTACGTCATTAACTCAGGTCGTTCCAATTATTCAAATGGTGGATAATATAGTCGTATGATCTGTGACTGTCACGTTTGATAGGTATTATTGGCATATTATACGAAACAACACAAATAGTAAAGTTAATAGTGTTACGGGTCCCACTATGCGTTTTCGACCAATTTAAACTATTACAGTGACTGAGACTTCGAGGCCGGTTATTCTTAAACTAACTATTGCGCGCTCCCGAATAACGATGAAACAACGGACGAAGACTAACTCACATTAAGGTCATTCGGCCATAAAATATTTGCTCCATATTTTTAATGAGTGTAGGGTCTATAGGCCTAACTATAAGTTATATATAGTGATTCACTCAATTCAAATCATTACAGTTCACGAGCTTTAAGGGGTCAAAATTGTTTGCTTTTTGTGTACCATTGTTAAGGTAAAGTAAGTAATACATTGGGTTGAAATTTAGTGTAACTATACGTTCACATGAATTAAATATTAATAATATAATTATTAATACTACTTTACCATTGTTAAATACTAAATTTTGTGCCTGGTTGGGGTTGCTTTTTTGGGGATCTCCTATATAAACGGGGGATATTATAGTACATTCGCCATAGGAGTGGTGTTAACTGGCAGCTGACAAAAGCTACTAGATGTACTCTCATCTATACATTCACCAAATCTAATGATCTGCAAAACCATATATTGGTAGTTAAAACGTTTAAAAAACACTTCTTTTTAATTGTGTTTTTTTATTTGACCGTTTTTACATCTCGCTAGCTGTCAACTATCACATTTCTCATAACAAATAGACTCCAGGATGTTCCATTTCCTACTACTACTACTACTATTTAAATTAGAAAACTTAACATTTCAATTTCACAATAGATTTATTTAGTAGACATAAAAAATGGTTACATTTTACAAGTTTTACAAATAGGCAGAAAATGATAGCATATTAATTCTCTTCTCAAGTTAAATATCCTTGAGTGATTACTTGATTACTTGCAGTGACCTGGGCAACACAGTGACCAGTCAAGAGGCAGTAGAATTTCTAAAAGGAGAGTAATATGAGAATTAGTTAAAGCAAATATAGAACAAGTTTACAGTATAACATTTACACAGTCTCACTCGACAAGGTTTAGTGTTACTAATACAGTTGGATAGTTGGCTGGTGAATCCAGCTGGATGATGGCTAAGGGCCAGAAGTCATTAAAGTACTAAGGCAGGACATTTTCCCTATACGGTACTACCATGCATTCAATAGTACATCAACCTAATTTTGAACAATCACCAAATTTGAGAACTTATTTACTGGGTAAAACAAAATATAATTTGCGCGGACCCCACTATGACAAACAGTCACTTTCCACGGGTTGCGCACCCAAACTAATACCTATAATGAACATTGACTGCTTAGTCAAACCTCTATGATTTACTACTGCACTGCGTAAGGCAGAAGAAAGAAACAGACTTCCTGGCGATAACCATCAATAACAAAGTACTGATGCACATGACTTTTAGGGTGTCATGAACTATATTACCTTTTAAAGATTTATAGGAACTTGTGATTTAGTGTACATTTACCACACTAAAATTCACATTTTCCAAGTGAGAGGCACGGACGTTAGGACCGTGTCCAAAAATACAATAATGCACTCAGCATTTGACTTTATGAGTCATTTAAATTTCACATGTCCATTGGACTGAAAAGCGAAATATAGCCAAGGTACTTCTAGCATAACGAAGTTAGCTAGTTTTGAGTAAGCTACTTGGTCTAACGAAATAGAACAAAATTAATAATGCACTCAGCAATTGACTTTAAGAGTCCTTAACATTTGACTTGTCAATCAGACAGACAGGTGAAATACTTCTAGCGTTAGCTAGTTCTGAAGATGAAACAAATCTAATAAAGAGAAACATTTCTCTTGCAAAATTAAAAGGCCTTCCAAAAACTATTTACAACATATTAAATAAATAAAGTATCTTCCTACTTCATGCTTGTGGCTAAACGACCCGGCTGGATACTGGTACCCTGGTTAAGTAGTCCTGGTGTCCAGCTCGTTGATCCCGACGATTGATTCAGCGCCGTCGATGCTAGGGCGGTGAATCCGTCGCCACAAACTCCATGGTCCTTCTTGGTGTTTTCCTCGCCGGCAGCGCTTCGTCCTAGTTCCTGAGCTGATACAAGGTGTTGTGCATAAAAGTGCTCAAGGCGCTTACTCTTATATAGCAACAAATCAGATATGAACATGAAAAGGAATAACGGAGAATGAATCACGAAGCAGAGGTAAAATGAGGGAGAACGAATGGTAGGGTAAAGAGAGGGGGTGTTAGAAAAAAGATGAGCTTCTTCAGTCGACCACCAGAGACGCATGGTCGAGCTGCGCCGTGGCATAGTGCGTCTTTCACTTTGGTCCTTTTCTTCTCAACTGCGTGAGCCGAAGTTGAACCACGTGGAGCCGCCATTATAGAAATTCTGTTTTGTGAAATGAGTAAATGATATCTGAAGGCATCTGTCCTTGGGTGAGTTTTATACACATATATCCTGTATCATAATGCATCAGTATTAATTTAGTTATTTGATTTTCACTGTTTGTTTTACGAAAAGACATGATATAGAAGTATATTATTTAAATTATATTAACGGCCACATGGTTAGTTGTAAGTTTTGGGTAGTCCTCTTTTAAATAACTAGGGCCCATATTCACAAATCTTATTCATAACTTTAATAAGATTAGTCTTGTTTTGTGATATCTAGAACCGCAATTATAAAAATGTAAATTAATTTTTTACTAATCCACGTGTTTTTTGAATGTAGGCCAATACGCCGTTTTGTATTAGAGTACAACTTTGAGGTAGTTTATCTTTTAATATCTCCATATAGCCCCAACGTGGCACCCAATTACACGAATATTGATAAATAGTTAGATTTTTCCCTTGTAGGTGATCAATCAACCTGATTGACACGCTACAAGGAAAATATAAATATAGTCCCTAAACCTATAAACTCAAAACCTAAAGTAACCTGGCCGCGATAGGAAAATAATCTGAAGTGAAACTTCCCAAATGGTAATCTACTCCAAACATTTCACTGCGAGATTGTACAATAACCGTTAGGATTACAAAGAAACTATTATAACATGTTTTGTAGACAGTATTGTATATGAGTCGAGTAGTCCCAAAACGTGTCTTCTCCATTTTTTCAAATATTTCAGAAATCAGGAAAAACTATTTTCATATGTTTTATCTTATACTGAGAAGTATATTTAATTTTACATTGAAGTGTTCATATTAAATATGTCCGGTTCGCCCGGCCCTTAATGCCGCCCTGGCCTCAACAATGGTCCACAAAAAGCAAAAAATAACCAGTTTGGCCCCTTATAACTCGTGAACTGTAATTAAATTAACTCATTTAATCACTATTTATAGCTTCATTATACACATAAAAATTGTGTAGTACATTGTTTTTACTGTCGAGTGTCCTCAAAGAAAATCCACGGGCATTTATTTGACAACTTCCCCAAAAAAAAAAATTCTCAGGGGGTTGGTAGTTGCATTTTATATACATTTATATTCTTGGATTTGTTTTATATTGCACACAAAGGTGAAACATACAGTGTATTTTAATAGAAACAAACAAATTGTTTTTATAGTCATGAAATAAGCCAAAAATATTCAAGAATGTATTTAAACAAGCCTCTAAGGCGCTTGAATAGTCGATCGTAAATTCATATACGTCAGAAACCAAGCGGGTTAATAACGTTAGTGGTTGGAGCTGTCCGGCAGTAGAGGAACAATCAGGGGAGGGGGAAAATACAAATGACAATACAATTTGAATTGTGACCCTCTTATTAAATTATATCATTCGATTCAAAGATATGTTGCTACCATACATGTTACCTTTCTTTTCCTGAGCATTTAGGTCTTAATGCTCAACCAAAATACCTATGTGGATTTTTGGACTTTTCAGAGTGAAAAATTTCAACTTCCAAACAATGTTTACAAGACTAAATAAAATAAGTGAAAATGTATATATAATTTAAATTGCTGATACTGGACGATTATAACGGAGAGTGATATTTTAGTTTATAAAAATTATCACTCTCTTTAACGTTATAATTGTCGCTCAGCAATATCCAAATTTTTGACTTAATTCTATATTTTGTATATCAATTCTCATAATAAATCATTTATTTTTTATTTTCAACGCGTTAAAAGTTTGCTTAATTTTATATTTATTGTAAATCCATAAAACCTCTATATTATTTCTTGTTGTAATGCCAACATTTTTAAAATCACACTTCAATGAGTCACTGTTTTTATGTATATTGTACACACATTACATACTTCTTTTCAATTATATATACATTTACACATAGTTTATTCTAAATTATAATTTCCTAATATTATTATACCACGCTCCTTATTAAACTATCAAAATATTATTTTTAAAAGTTTACAAGTCTACATCTATATAGGGACACACAGAATAGCTTTGTGTTTAATTATAGTAAATAACAGACTCGTGTAATTTTAAAGGTTTGATCAACCTAAGCTCAACATCTGATTCCACTATTTCAGTTACCTAGAGGCAGTTCCAATTACAATCCATCCGAAAATGTATTTAGTTTAGTTATCAAAGCACATGCGACTCACCCGCTTTCCATTGACGACCCAGGTAAGATTTGTTGGTGGACTGGAAGCAGGAGCAGAGCAATTTCCTCTGACGGTATCTCCCACTGAGTAGCGAAGCTTCTCCACGAAGAGTTTGGGATCCCCATCAGGAAGATCTGAAACATTGACAACCCAAGTGAGGGTGGACTAGACTCGGAGGATAAAGAGGTTATTATGGCAATACCTCTCAATGGGTAACGAACCTTCTCCAAAAAGAGATTGGGATCTCCATCAGGAAGATCTGAAACATTGACAACCCAAGTGAGGGTGGACTAGACTCGGAGGGATAAAGAGGTTATTATGGCAATACCTCACACCGAGTGGCGAAGCTTGGGATCTACGTTGGGAAAATCTGAAACGTCGACAATTCAGGTGATATTTGCTATTTTATCTTAATACTAACAAAAACTTGGCCGTGGGCTGGATTATTGAGGAATTGTTCTTTGAACCTCTAAAAAAAGACTATGGTTCCAATTTCGTCGTGATACAAATCTAAGCTGTAAGATAATATTTTTCTTCTCCGCGTTTTATTACCTGTTCAGGAATCTAATCACATCTACGTGTAAGGAGAGCAGGAAGCCATTTAGAGAAAACCACCTTCAGAAGGTTAGGCCGGGGTTTGAACCTGAATATCCCTGTCATCAGCAAGCCAGTCAAACACGAGAGTGATGTCTTAGGTCTTTCGGTCACTGGAGTGGGTTGTAAGTAATTAAATGGCCACATGGACATAAATTTTGACGAAAAAAATTCCTCCCCACTAATTTGCAGGCAAACAACCGTGGGTACGCAGTCTTAGGTGTCAAACTCACAATTGATTGAATTGCCGATGTTTTAAAGGTCAAAGTTCAAATTTCATCAGGATGCAATAAAGGTGGCTCAACAAATATGGTTTATAACTGTAATTTTCCCAATCTCGATGTTTTTTGCGGATGCACTTCCCCCTTATCGACCCCCCTCGTATTTTTCACTAATATTATGCCGTTAATTACTTTGTAGTTACTACTACAACTGCTAGTAATAATAATACATTAGTTGCAGTGATGAAACAAATGGTCTCGCGATATTAATTGCTCGTCTATTCACTGGCAGGGGAGTTTGGTTGGTCCTTAGAGCGACACGAATATCACCGTGTTTGGCTATAAGATATACACGTTTGCTGTGTTTGGCTATAATAACAACATTCATAATTCTATGTTTGGCTATAGGATCGACATTCATAATGCAAGAACAACACGCATATGGTTGTGTTTGGCTATAAAACCGATATGCTTAATGCTGCGCTTGGGTATAAGAACGACACTCACAATTCTGTGTTTTCCTATAAGATTGACACACAAATGACTGTGTTTGGCTAGAAGATTGACTTGCAAATGACTGTGTTTGGCTAGAAGATCGACTTGCAAATGACTGTGTTTGACTAGAAGATCAACTTGCAAATGAGTGTTTGGCTATGATGGACATTGCAGAGAGTATTATTTATACTACTGGCTAAAATATCCAACCAATGCTAATTATATCTAGGAGTATATATTTTTATCATATAACTATAAATTCTATGATTCAACGTTTTCACTATTGGTTATTTTTTCAGTAGGAAATTTCGTCAGTTTCGTATTGTCAGGTATGCTGGTGACAAATGTGAGGGTTCAAATCCCAACCGTGTGTGTTGAAGTGTTTTGATAAATCTTTTGACACATTCCCTCCACGCAAACTCTAGGTATGAATACTATGTTCCTCTTTCCAGCTCCATTATGATTATACGTACAGTAAAGATGGCTAGTTGTATGCGAAGTACGGAAAGCAAAGTTATTTTAAAATACAAATTTGTTAAATACTTAGATGAAAAGTGTTTAATTTTCGCCATAAATAATGAAAGTAAAATAAGCCTATTTAAAGGATGTGTTCAGCCCAAATTTATTTATTACTGTCTGTCACAGTAAAAAGTTTTTTTTAACTATTATTAAAGTAATACTTGAATTTCTGTGAGATATTCACCCATAAAAAACTCATTCGTAGATTACTTCACAATTTCATTTCTTCTTCAATATTACCCTTTTTTAATTTTGTTTCGGGATCAAGACAAAACAGACAAGCATATTAGTAATTTCTTCTAAGAAAATTACATTTCTCGTTTTAAAAATCAATTATCTGAAATTGTGTAACCAAATGTCAACTGTCAAAATATTGACGACCACCTTTACACAATTCCTTCTCAGATATTATGAAATAACTTCAGATGAATATCTTTGAGTATCTGAGAAAGATATTATGAAATAACTTCAGATGAATATCTTTGAGTATCTGAGAAAAGTATACAAGTAAAAATTATAGGGTCTACAGGCGAGTATTTAAAAAAATCAATTTACCATCTCTTAAAAATAGTTCTTTCATCATAAGTGTAATTTTGAAATACAAAACTTACTTTTATCACGACGTTTTATCACCCGTTAGGGTTAAGTACGAATCACTATAATGTTTTAGGGATGCAGAAGGTATTTACGTAAAGGGCGAATGTAAAACCATTTAGGGAAAAAACTTTCTCAGTGCACCAGCACACCCGACCTCCCTGCCATCGGCAGTCCAGTCTATTCTGAGTGGGACGCATTTTAGAGCTTAGAACACGGGGGGTTTGAGCCGTTTAATTTAAATATTTTCCTAGCTGTTTTTTTTCTTCAGGGGTTTATCCGTACATTTTCCGGGCTGTTTTTAAAAGTTAAAGCAATTATGACAGGGGCTCTTCTGCCTCCGTTGGTTCTTCCTATATTTAGAGTTATGTGGTACTACTCACTTTGTTTCACGGATTGTGTGTGAGGAAAAAAGGTAATGTCCTTATACTTGTGATTCTTCTTTCGTAGTTTTAATATAATGTGTATACGTTACCTTACAACCTTGAAAGGGTCGGCGTTAACATATTAAAACATTTTAAATTCATAACAATAATCAAATTTTGTTGGGGAAAAGATCAAATATTAAAATTTGTATTGTTATTGTTATCACACCCGTTCGGGACATACTCATAAATGTAGTGTTGAAACTAAATACTATAAAAGTGTATATATGAAATAACACTATATAATATAACTCGCTTTGCTCGTTGTGGGCTCCGCCTTCAAACCCCCAGTGAGTGTAAACTAATGTAAATCCAGCGTTGTTTTGAACGTTGATTTATTTTTAAAATTTTATGATTCTAGCTGTCCCATAAGTGTGTCAAAAAATTTAAAAAATGTGTGGAAAATGTGCAAAATTTACCTAAAATCAAAAAATCTAGCTTTGGTGCAATCCGTTTTTTGATAGGTCTTACCGTTTAGCGACAAGAGGCCTCCAAAGAAAAGTCAGCACCGACTTTAAAGTTGCTCCGCCATTTTGAACTTTTTTTTGGGCGTTATAAATTAACATTTTGAACGTTTTGAAATTTTCCCATCGGTTACAGGCTAAAAGCTGTAAGATTTCCAAATTTCAAGTTTCTAGCTCATCTGGAAGTGGGTAAACATTAATGTCAGTCAGTGAGTGAGTGAGTCAGCCATGTAGCTTTATAATACAGTGAGGATGATGAGGATCTACTGAAAACTCCGGATGTACCTAAAGATAGACTGGCCAGTGTTCAGAAACTCACTGCTGACTAAACAATCCAACACACAATCTTCAGACCACTGAGCTACAAGTGGCTTCAAACTTAGGAGTCTCATGTTCGATTCACGGATGGTACAGTAGCCCCATGACTTCTTTGGTGCTGACTGACAGCTCACAGCTGATTTCTGACAGTCAACATTTAGGTATATACCTAAATTTTGACTGTCAGAAGTGACAGCTGCTAAATACATAATTTTACAGATCATTTGGTCCGGCGTAGGTATACATAATCTGGTCTGGTAACGTTTCAAAGACGTCAGTCAGCACCAAAGAAGCCATTAGTATATTTCCTGAAACGGGGAATTATCCCAAATATCAACAGTTTTAAGGTTAATTAGGCTCAAGTTAAGTTTAAGATCAATCCTGACTTCACTATTTCATAATCACAATCAACATATCATCTAACTTCAGTTAGATTAGGTTTCAATAAAAAAAAGTTTATTTTTCTTACATGCGTGTTTTATAGTAATCATACCAAATTTAAACCTCAAACTTTGTGGTATTGTTTTACTTTACGGATCGAGACAAAAAAGTTTTCAGAATAATTGTCTCTTATTGATTATTACAAAGAGACTGCGCTACAAAAGTAAAAGGTAATATGTTTTAACATTTATTACTTGAACCCATTCTCATGATTGAAATCTGCCCCATATTTTAATTTTCCCTTCGTTAAAAAAAAACACCAACTGGCAACTTAAAATGAAGATAAAATACACTCTTTCAAACTATCGAAGATGGGAAAACATTATCTTGTATCTTTTGCCTTTATTTTCAACCCGTCTAAAAACTTTCCACATTTTTTTTTTTGTTTTTCTCGTAAATACACCACCATAACAGAATGTGTCCTGTCAAGCACTGAAAGTTCAATTTCTTTGCACGTTAAAAGAAATAACTCTTAGAATTTATATTTTCAAAGAAAAAAACACATACACGAGAGAAAAAAAAGAAACAAGAAGATCCTTCCACCATTATTGAACATCTGTAAAAAGTTTTTTTTTTTTAGAAGTGCAGTATTGATGTTTCCTTGAAATATTGTGACATGTTGTTCAGGCCGTGGGTTACAAATGATGGCGCGTCTTGACAGCGCTACTGCTGAAGCAGATACGGGAGGAGGAAAGGGGTGGGGGGATATGTCAACGACGCACTCTAACGGTGACGAACTTTACTTCCTACTCTCTTCAGCTTCGTTACTAGGACGACTACTATAGCTCGGCAATGTTACAAAAACTATCCATGCAGTCTTTTTTTTTAATTTGCCATTTATTTGAACGTGTTTGTGGAAAATAGTAATGATAAGGTTGAGGGATTTTGCGTACAAATAGGCTTACACACAGGACAGCGTTGGGTCGTGGTAACTTCCTGGGCACAGTTAATATTTTCAACAGAACGTTCTATTTTCAAATATAGACTAACTGTCGACTTATTTTCAATATTTCATCCCCCTCCCCAGATATAATATTCGACTAAAACATGGCAACATCAGTGGATGATCCTCCTAAATACCTCTTACGCAGCCATTCCTTTGTCTACATTCTCTTTTCCCTATTCATCGCCTCCTAATACTGGAGCATTCACCACACAATATCAAAGAAAATTATCTTAATACCTTATGATTAAGAACTCTACGTTTTTCGGGCATTAAAAAAAATAACAATATTTATAACCTAGGCCATTGACTACCACGCTAACAGCAATCGTGAGTACAGAAGATCCCAGTAGATGCCCACCCAGTTAGGTCAGATACTGACTGGGAAAACCTGGAAAAGTCAGGGCTTTGTTTTATATCAGGGAATTTAAATACCGGACTAATAACTCTACACCTAAACATTTAAACAAAAGTGAGAAATTTTATTTCTCGTTGATAACAAATACATTGCCTAGATGCGGCACTCTTAACACTAGAGGTAAAACAGGGCTTATCTTTTAACAAATTTAAACACAGGGATGCAACTAATACCTCAAACACTAAGGTAGTCAACTGTAAAAAAAAATTAGTATCCGTTAGGATATTTCAAAAAAATGTGATCAATGTAACAAAAATAAAAATTGCCCATCCATAAAGAAAACTGCGTAAAGGTTGAGTCAGCATTTTTTTAGTGGTGTCAGGAAAAAATATAAAAGTGGGGAAATTATACATTTAAAGTCTTTAAGTCACCCTGCATGGTAAACAAGTGACTCGCATCATGTAAACTAACTTAACAAAAATATTTGGCCAAATTACACCTTATGTTTATTTGTTATGGATTTCCAGGGGCTTTAACACACGCTAAGATTGGTTTCTAAAGCTATGTGAATTTCAAATCAGTAGTATTTAGCTCCACGAGGAGACTAATATACTTATCAACCCATTGGGATTCAAAGGAATAAAGTACCCCTGGTTGCAGAATATGTGGAAACATAAAACACTTAAGAGCCCATCACACACCCGAATAAACATAATATTACATACATACACATACATATACCTTGATTTTGTTTGGAAGAACAGTAGAGAAAATTCAAACTTTTTTTTGCGGCCAACATTAACAACATTTTACTTTTTTTTACATTCTATTAATATTTTTATTATATATCTAAAGTGACAGTGGCAGACAACATGACTTGATAAATAAAAATATTAAAATGGTTTTAGTAACTTTAGTAACTAGCAACTAATGATCTTCCTACCAAAATCATGCTATACATACATATACACACACATACAGAGATGCATACATACACACACATAATCACGCCGTTTCCTTACAAGGTAGGCAAGAAATTGTGCATCTTGCTAAAAAAACTGCAACTCCATACTTAATACATCCTCATTAACTTTCTCCACACTTAGCTATCCTTGCATACTCCGCTTCAACCACATCTCTACACTGAGTCGTATATGGTTCTTTTATTCTTAAAACTTTTAATGTTTCTCTTCTTCACACATTCGTTCACAACATTTAACCATGTCTTACACGGCCTGCCCCTTCCTTTTGATCCACACACACACACTACTTTTATAATGATTCGTCACTCGATCCATTCTCGTCCTCTCAACATGCTTAAAAACATTGACATAATGGATTTCCTTTTAGGTGACCTGGCAGCTTAGGCGTAAGGTGTCAGACTTCTGTGCTGACGGCCTGGGTTCAATCCTCGGTCGCGGCAAAGATTTATCTGATTGCCAAAACTCTTCCTTCACCTCTAACAAGACATCTTGTGAATGTGGGGAATGCCAGGCCTCCACCGTGGTTCGGATTCCACGTTAAACTGTAGGTCCTCCATTTCATCTCACAATCACCCTACTATTACACATTAGTGTAAGTGCGTATAACCCGAACGGGTAGTAAGATGGGGTAATAATAATAATAATAATAATAATTTCCTTTTAAACTGCTCGTCTTCTGCACCCATTCATTACTGACTCTGTCCATACGAGTTTTTCCACATACATTTCTTAGATATCTCCTTACAACTGCATTCTCCTTGATGTTTTGTTTCTCCTGACAAACTCACGCTTCACTTCCATAAAATAATGTTGGCGTTAATACACTTTTATATACTGCCATATTTGCTTCTTTCAATACTATTTCATTCTTTGCAATAGTCCACAGACATCCAACTACTCTCCGAGATGCATTCACTTGTCTGTCGATTTCACCATCCATCCTTCCATTTTTACAAAACATTTTGCCCAGATAAACGATTACACTTAAACTATAAATAGTATTAAAGTGTGGTATTTCCGTACTATTCACTTGAAAACCGTAAAATTGGGATCAGTGAAAGATTTATTTTTTATTTTAAAATAATTTTTTAATTCTTTTTTTTTAGCATATTTTAAATTAGAGTAAAATGGTTTCAATAATTCCACTACTTTTCAACCGAGATTACATAAATACACATTAAGATGTGATGCCGGGTTTGAGCCCTATTACCTACCTAAGTTAAGCATTATCTGGGGAGTGAAACGGTGTCTTAACGATCTTGCCCACAGCTAAGGTAAATATCGAGTTAAAAGTATTTTCGATTTATGTTAGTTGTAATTTTAACTGCCAGTGATTACTTTTATTAATAATTGTGTCCGCCTATTTTCTAATAAACATAATGATATATTAATCGCTTACTAACATTGTAATGTTTTCTTTTTTCACTTTCACTCCAGACTTTTGTTATAACATTAACAAAGTTTTTTCAGCTTAGTCCACTGAACTTGTCCTCTAAGTATAGGTAGTTAAATAGCTACACTCTAAAGCTATTAATCAAATACAGGAATATTTCCTTTATGTTTCAAGTTAAATTGTTTGACCATACCAATACTTATTTATTAATTTCACTATAAATAACTATGTAATGACTCAATGCGTGCACAGAAGAACAAAGCCATTTTTTGTAATTTTCCAATAGAAATAAAAATACATCCTATTGCTTCATCATTACTTTGTTGTAATTGCGTCATATTATTTTATGTTCATATTTATAGCTTATAAGTATACACTTGTTCAAATTGTTTTTATTGTCGAATTAGCTTAATTGGCTTATTCGTAAACTATACAATCCTATGGTGGCACGCGTTGTACATTGTAGGCCTACATGTCGATCGAATGAGATGAGTATGACACAATATTAGTTATACAACTCTCAAAAGGAAAATTATGAGGAGAGTGAGCTGTAGAAAAAATACACCTACACGTGCCTAAAGATAATATGGGGGAACCAACTTGTGGGGAAAATAGCCCCTAATGTATCTAGCTGGTGTTCAAACTCCAAACTTTAGCGTGAGAATCAAACACATTCTTTCACAACTAATCCTGCCTGTAAAAATCTCTAACTTTAATAATCTATGGAGGGTAGAGCTTGGAAAGTACACTCCGTTCCCCCTGAAAATTAGCAAGCTTACCTCGTACATTTCCACTATGGCGTAGCTTATAAGAAAGGCCCATAGCGTAGGTTGTCAAGGAGAGACTGATACCGTTCAGGGTTAACAGAGTGTACCCGTTTCTCACTCAAAACTCAGGCAACAATAATATTAATAATAATTTACCCTCAACTCTCGATCAAGAAATGAAACCTTAGTCAACCGCAAAAATTTCATAAATACTAAGTTACTTGATTTAGGGCTAGTCAGGGATCGACCCGGAGTCGCTTAGATTAGTGATTGGGTTTCCTACCGGTAGGTAAAGCCACGGGGATTAGTCAGAATGTATAATTGGTTCACACATCTGTTAAGAGTGTGTGTTATACCCTGGTATTGGAAGCAATGGAAATAATACCTCTTAGAAAAGATGGCCTCCCAGTCACTCTTACGAAAATCAGTGTATTGATAGCTAATAGTGGTAACAAGAGATTCCATACGTCTGAGATACACACTGTTCCAAAAACATCTACATACATGAACATTATGTAATAATTTATTTTTGTCATTTCTCATAAAATCCTCAACGGTGTTGCACCGTGAACTGACATCAAAAAGATGTCCGGCGTGGTGAAAAAAAAGTGGTGTGCCCAATCTTAAGATGTCACGTTAATGCTATTGTAACTTAACCGTCCGTTAAGTATATTATTTTTAATCCTTTTGGATCACTGAATTTATTTTATTGGATTAATTTAATATAAATATACCAGTAAACCCTTGCGAAACTTTCGCACATTCAACCTTCCCCCTTCCACTCCCCCCCACCCCCAAATTATTTAGTCTTTTGTTGGGTTGTTGAAATTAAATACTCAGTGAAGTGTATCCACAAAATAGCAAAGAGAGTTTATTTTAAACAAACCATGTGTTTTAACGTAATGTGAGTATACAATGTCAGAAGTCGGTAAAAAAAAAAAATCCTATCCACTGATACCTTATTCATCGCTGTAGGCCTTGTATTAGTTGAGAAAAAGAAATATTGAAAACAGAAATAATACATAGGATTAAGGTAGTATTGCAACGTATATGGAGCTGTTTTGAAAACTAATTAAAATAGAATGTTTATGTTGGTGAAATTTCTAACGCGCGTGGTAATGTATTGCTTACTTGATAATTGCTTGCTATATATCTCTTTATTTTTGTTTGTTTAAATATCTATTGCTCCATCTCTGGTCAGATATTGTGTGTACTTAACTATATATTCTGGTATGGGATAGAACAAGTTGTTACCACAGTCTCACTTATGGTGTTAACCATTTATTTATTTTAGCACCGCGTCTTACCATCCGTTTGGGCTACACGCTTATGTACTAATTACACTAATGTTTTTAGAGGTGTGAAGTGCACCCGAATTTGCGAGGAGGGAGAGTGGAAAAGATATGAAAGTGACCAGATATAACATTAACATCCAATATACAATTAGACCTTGTAATGCATTGGATAAAGGTGTCGCGTGTAGGGTCAGG
Organism: Timema californicum; assembly: GCA_902141385.1. Taxonomy (NCBI): domain Eukaryota; kingdom Metazoa; phylum Arthropoda; class Insecta; order Phasmatodea; family Timematidae; genus Timema; species Timema californicum. Next base: position 90,807 of record CABFOW010001609.1, read on the forward strand.
ATGTGGCTTTGCAGACTGAGATGCAATGGCGCCTTCTGGCTCATTGAGGAAGGCACTCCTCATTTCCCTAGTACGCCTCTTCAGTACTGCCTAGGCTGTACAGTTATTATTATTATTATTATTATTATTATTAGCACCGCGTCTTGCTACCCGTTCGGGTTATACACACTTACGCTAATGTGTAATGGTAGGGGGATTGTGAGATGAATTGGAGGACCTACAGTTTAACGTGGAATCCGAACCACGGTGGAGGCCTGGCATTCCCCACATTCACAAGATGTCTTGTCAGAGGTGAAGGAAGGGTTTGGTAATCAGATAAATCTTTGCCGGGACCGAGGATTGAACCCCGGCCGCCAGTATAGAAGTCTGACACCTTACCCCTAGACCGCCAGGCCACCGGCTGTACAGTTGACGGTGGAACTGTTGAGGATCTAACCAACACTCGGGTTGAGTACTATACATACATATCATCAAATTCATCATCATTATACCAATAATCACTAATTGTTTACAAAACGAGCCAAACTACATATCTTATGTTAATAATATGTAATGTATTGAAAACAATTTGACAGAATGGCCATACGTTAATGTGGACGTAAGCGCTAACCGAGCGTTGTGAAATCTAAACTAGTGGTCGTTATCAATTGATCTTATTCTTTTAAATTTAATAATTACACCTGTACACGGGAATTGAACCCGGTGCCTTTTGCTTAGTACGCCAATACACTACACTGAGCTATTTAGTAATCGTTCCGCCCCCACGGTCATTCTTCACTCATATTTTAAGGCAAAGTCTGTGATTAACGGGACGATTCCTTGATAAATCAGTAGTTAGAGCATTGGCGCACTAAGGTTCCGGGTTCGATTCCCGTGTCCAGGTTCCACTTTTCAATTTAAAAGAACTTGATATCTAGATACGGATGCAACCGTAACTTACAAAAATAATAGTTTTGCTATTTAAATCCAACTGATATTATGTCAAGTTTTAATAGCTAAGTTTAGGTTCAAGCATAGCGCAATAACAAATAGTGCATAAGGCACAACGCGTATGAATTTGAAACACATTACTTTCAATGATAGCTTTAATCAATAATAGATGTAATTAATCTTTTGAGCATTATGCATGGGCTTTTGCCTAAACAATCCTTAGGCATAAGACTTATCAGCCAATGTGAATGCAAGCAGAAGCCCAAGTCATTTAAGACGCCAGTATACACATATTGAAAATTCTTTGTTAATATTTGAAATTTCTTATACTAGTCGTACTTGTTTGTTATCAACGAATTGTCTTTGTTTTACTGCTAATGACAACGATTGCAGATATGGTTGACAATTAAGGGGAAATAGTAAATTATTGATTCTGTTATTGAGAACTATCCCTTGATTTTGGTTGGAAGAACGATACAGAAAATTCAAAAATATTTATTTGCGGTCAACGTTAATAACATTTTACTTTGTTATTTTTGCCATTCTTTAAATATTGATAATATCCTTAAAAAGAGAAAGTTGCAGACAACATGACTTGATGGATAAATATATCTAAATGAATTTAGTAACTTTAGTAACTAACTTCTACTGTTCTTCTGACCCTACTATTCATGACAATAATAAAATCAGAACCAAAGTAAGAATCAAACAATATGGTACTACTTAATCAAACAACTTCAATGTTTCAAAATATACAATCTAATGAACGTTGTTTCTCGATTGAAAATTAGAGACCTTATCTACTAGAGTAAAGAAACAACTTGTATAGATAAAAAAAAAGTTATGGAGCCTTACAGTAATCATAACGATTCATTATGAACAGTTGTGTTTTTACTGAGGACTTTCTACTATAAGGTCCGCACTATGCGCTATGCACGATTAAATAAAATAGAAAAAAAATACCATGTGTAAGCCCGCCATCGAGCCATACTGACCGAGCAGCTGCCGCTGTTAGAGGTGATAGTACCAACATATGTGGATAGAGGACATCGTGTGGTCAGCACAACGAACCATCCTGCCGTTAGTCTCAGTTTTATAAATCGGAGCTGCTACTTATGTATTCAAATAATATGTGTCCTCACGAGGCTGAGTTTAACCCCGTTCCAGACATTCACAAAAATATTCTGTAAGCGCCTTGGATCGAACCCAGGACTTCTGGGTCTATAGCCGGAAACTCTAACCACTAGACTATAGAGGTGGTCAAGCCTAACAAAAGAATAACGAGACATTAACTTAGAGTCAAACAGGCGACACCAGTTGTCCACCCTATGTGATGATATTAAAAATACACCAGACTCGGTGACTTCCTGCATCTTTTCGACGCCGTTTAACTCGCACCACAACTACTTTTGAAGACATTTCTCCTCGGAGAGTTGCTTTGCTTGCCACACTGCAAGAGGACCGTGTATTGAGAAACTTGCCTTTAGTGTGTCACCTCAGGGCATCACTTGGGTTCCGAGAGTTGTTAAGGAGGGAAATGGAAGTTGGAGGGGAAAAGGTTTTCAACAACTTGGAGGAAACGAACTTCTAACAAACTTGGAAACAAAACAAGAGTGGAAGAAGGATGGGGTCGGTTTGAGAGGGAGGAAGAAAAAAAACACATGCAATTGAAACTTTTGTAGGAAATGAAAACTCGAGTGAAGGCAAAATAAATTATGTAAGAAGAAAACAAGTGGTTTCCGATTCAAAGCACGTGTACCAAGTTCGAATGGAGCAATGTGGTGGATTGTTGTATTGCTGCTGTCATTGTTAATCTGTTTGTCAAGTCGCGAGTCGTAATTGAAAAGCGAGACAGATTGATTTTGGTGGTTTATAGGTTTGAGCCGTGTGGTAACTTTACCATATTCCGACAGAAATAACGAGAATATTTCAACCCAACTTTTTACGTGTAATAAGATATATTTAGTTTCTCCGAGTGGATTTTAGTAAATTTTATAATCTCTATTGGTATTCTAGACATGAAAGGCGCGCACATCTTCATAGATGTTTGTTTATTTTAAAATATATTTTGGTCTAGTTTCCTACTTCACTTTCAATCGCAAATATTAGTATTTTGTAGTAACTATGTTTACTATATCTTGTATATCTCTAGATTATGATAGATCTTGACGTTTTATGTGTCCTCTGACTCAAGTTTTAAGTTGTTTTACTCCTTTGACCCCCCCCCCTTTTTTTTGTCTAAATGGCTGTCTGTCCCTCTTTTTTATATCTAGCTCAGGCTACAATTGTAACTGTCTGACGGATCTCATTCCAACTTGGCATTTAGATGTTATATGTCCACACCTCAAGGCCAAATAATTATTTGAATTTTAGCTCTAAAATTAAGTGTGGGGGGGGATATTAGGTAGAAATTGAACGGTTTTAAGCTTTGAATATTTATTAATTTTGTATAAAAAAACAGACAAATATTTGGTTAATATATTATTAAACTAGCATGTTCCCGTGTCTTCGCTTGCATTAAACAATTCATCAAAACATTCGACAACATAAAATGCTGGAAAAGAATGAAACTTCAAGAACAGTGTTTTTTTTTTTGTGTCGACGAAGATTCAAGAAGAAACATGGACTCGCCCAATCTCTTCCTCTCTAAGCCAACTTATATTACTTGACATATTATGTAGCCACAATACCAGCAGAGACGAATGTTCACTAAATAAGCCTGGTTTTTCCTATACTACTTCGCTCGTTGATGAGCTTTCGTCCTCTGCCATCAAGCTTCCTGAGATGTGATTTAGGATATCTGTACATACTTAGCTGTCAAAACATATACAACTTTGTTATGTAGATTTTTTTTAGGTATAAGAACAATTGCATATGTGTATGGTCCTGCACTCTCTCTATTTTGGTTGAGCAGGCCAGTTACTGCTGATATCATGAAGTTATCCTCCATGAAATAATTAGGATTAAATGACTTAATTCCTGTTAAAGAAAACCATTTAATTATGTTCTGTTTTGTAAAAGTAAACTAAAATGCATTGTTCACTAAATGAGTAATTTCATATATTATGGTATCACCAGGATTTGCAATCATCCAATTACTGCAGTTTTGGTCGTAACGGGGACTTTAGGGGTCCATAAACGGATACATTAAGTGGCTGTAATCGGTGATTACGATAAGGAGGAAATACGATTAGGTAGACTCCATTTTACTTTACCTGCTCAATTACCTCTAAGTTTATATGAATTCCATAGTTGTCTAAAAATAACACAATATCTTCATTAGAACATTTCAGATGTGAGATTAAATGCCTTAAAACAAACAGGAAGATTTCTCCTGTCATCCATTCGCTGGAGTTTGTCAAACCAAGACTGCCTGGAGTTTTATCATGATGAATAATATGATCTTTAAATGTTGGAGCAACTGTATTTTCTGAGGCAATGGTAAAGCAGCTCACAGTTACAAGATTGCCACCTTCGGCCGCTGTAATTTGACAGACTGGTTTTAACTTTTGTTATGTTGTGAACTGTTGTCACGCCAGTTTAATCACAGTTCCAGATTTGTTAAGCAGTGAATGAGTGTCTCTGATATACATATTTTGTATTATTATACAGTGTTTTAATGTTCCCACCTTATTAAAGCTGGTAAAGCGGCCTAAACTAGTTGCTTCCAGAGATCTAACTGAAAGATCTATATTCCTTGTTATAGAAACAAATAACATTTCCTAACTGCTATTTCATTTTCTTACCCTCCCCCTTTCCCTCGTCTCACAGGTAAATTTAGGGAGATGTTTAAAGCTAAATCAAACCTTTAGGCTACTTTAAATAAATTAGAGTAAGACTGATTATGTCTATATTATTTGAATCACTTCTCTGTGTGATTAAGTTTTTTTAAATCGTATGGTACATTTGACCGAGAGGGACTTTTACGTACAGGTTCGGTCCCTTTATGTGTAGACTATTAGCCACTCTGTTGGCACAGAGCGTTACCCGGGGTACACCATAGGAGGTTGTCTACACGTCCCTGTAATGAGATGATGATGGTTATTATGGAGTTGTGGAGCCGGGGTGAGTCTTAACCTAACTTAAGTCTAATTTACAATACCCTGGTGACCATTGGGATTATTCTCCTAAAGGAAAACATACCAAAGATACTAGCCGAAAATTGAACCCGAGACCCCTAGGCTCGTAGCCAAGTCCACTGACTACTGCACCATGGTGCTGATTACTATTAAATTGATTGTGGTCAAAGAATGCAACAACATATTGTGGAATCTAAGTATTTGTGGAACAATCGAATAATGGTTGTAACTAGGTTTTTATATGTATAACTCGCTTTGCTCGTTGGGGTCTCCGCCCCCAAACCTCCAGTAAATTTTCTTTGCAAGTGGATGTAAATTAATGTGATTCCAAAGACGTTTTTTTTTATAGGTCTTCCGTTTAGCCACAAGAGACCTCCAAAGGAAGGTCTGCACCGACTTTAAAGTTGTAATCCAAGCTCTAGAATTAGAGGGATTCAATACAAAATAAAACAAAATTAATGTTACCNAAAGTTGCTCCGCCATTTTGAATTTCTTTTGGGGATACAATTTTCTTTTTAACTATTTGAAATTTTCCCGACGGTTACAGGCTAGAAGCTATAAGTTTGCCAAATTTCAAGTTTCTAGCTCATCTGGAAGTGCGTAAACACTAATGTCAGTGAGTGAGTCAGCCATGTGGCTCTATAGTAGTGTAATGGTCTAGTCGTAACACTTTATTAAGTGATGTGCAGGAAGTTTGAAACATGTTCCAAACCTCCTGCATGGTCTTTATTTTAAAATCAAATATTTGATAAAAATTGATTGGATATAGAAATAAACTAAGATCGTTTATTATTATTTCTCACATCACTTGCCTTTTAATAACAAATCTCGTACAAAGAAACCGGGGCTGACGGATTTTTCTTGAGCTACAAATCCGTATCACAACTTCCTTTGGAGGAGAAGTAAAGCCGTCGGTCCCATATCGATTGTGGCATGTAAAAGAACCCTTCAAGGTATATGTAAATGGCTTTTTTGTGCGAAAAAATTGGTATACGCTTTCACTCTCGCTAATAGATATTTTCGTGTGCTGATATAATCAGTCGGTTCATAAAGTGTACTCTAAACACCTAAATTAAATAAATAATGTCATTGAGAATATACAATTATTTTATAATGTGTTAACGTCCTTTTAAATTCCTCTACCTGCACAAATGCTGTTAATTCTGCTTCAGATGGTTGAGAGGACAACTATAAAAATTGAGGGAGATTTGATATATAGTATTTGTCCCATCCATACCCACTATACCCTACCTGGTTTACTGATGATTCATTTCTGAAAATTTTGAATTGTTCGAAAATAGGTCTAATAATTTTGCTCAAAATGGGTATCTGGGTTGTGTTTTACATAATAAATAAATAGTGTATACTTGTTTTTAAGGAAAAAACTCATTTAAGTGTAGTTTACTAACAACAGATTTTTTAAATAATCTGTTCAAAACTATAATTTGGTAAAGTATTAAAGACAGGGCTTTTAGGGGTGCTCTCTAAGTCCCTAAAAGTCGCTTTTTTTAAAGTTGGTCCCTAAAAGTCCCATTTTTTGACATTTTTTCCCAAAGTTCCCTTTTCTTGATAAAAATTACTAATAAAACTATTATAAATACAATAAACTTTTAACGAAAAAAAGTTGATGTAAGTTGCTTTTTATTTTTTATATATATACATTTCTTACAATCATTCATCTAACATCTGAACTTGTACTGTTTGAGCATATTCATGTTTGAATATGATTAATTTTGTTAAAATTTTATTTAAATTACTGCACCCAATAAAGTTCCTGAGGGGACATTTGAATATCATTTGTGCTTCAATTGAAAGAGGGTTTTCAAAATCAGGTATACGGCTAACAAGTGCTAAAGCAATAATGAATTAACTTGGAATCAACGCTATGCTACACATTTTGTCTAGAATGAAGAGATACTCAATATTTATTTAGTACCCACTACTAGTTCACTTTTAGTTATGGCCAGAAATGCCTACCATAGTCGTAAGACTTTATTAGAACAAAACAAGATTAATAAAGACAGACTTAGGAAATATACAGAGATAAAAGAAGTAGACTAGGTACACTAAACCAAAGGGCTTAAGAAGCACGATTCGGAAAAACTATCCAAATACCTTATAAAAAAGAGTAAAGAAAAAACAAAAAATAAAAATTCTTCTAATATTTTTTTTTATGGAGCTACTAAGAGACTACCCGCCTCGGTGGCGTAGTTGGCTAACGCGCTTGTCGTGTTGAGCTCAACCACTGAGGACGGGGAGATCGAGGTTCTAATCAGTTCTAATCTCGGTCGGGTGAACTGGGGGTGGTTTTTCCTAAATGGTTTTCCACTCCCCCTCCACGCAAATGCGGGTTCACTCCCTATAATTCTACCTTCCCAATTCCTAATCCATTAGATAAATTAGTACTTAAAGCGTATAACCCGAACGGGTAGTAAGACGCGGTGCTAAATAAATAAATATATATATATATTAAGAAACTAGTTTCAGGATTTAAACGGAAGAACTATTAAGAATTGATCCTTGTACAAGGGATGTTTTCTGCTGTTAAGGCTTTAAGAACAAATGAAAGTAAAGCCTCTCAACAAGTAGTTTCAATTGCAAAGGTAATTGAAAAGAAATCTTCAAAATAATCATCGTACTTCAATAAACAACCTAAAGATTAAGAAAGGAGAGATTAAAACCAAAACAAACTTAACGTTGTTTAGATTTGAAGAGTACTTTAAAATATATTGTACTTAATATGCAGTATTTAATCTGCTTTAATTTTTACCTTTGCTACTACTGCTAATGTCCTTTATAGGTTTCTATAACAGAATTACTTTTTACACAAATATTGGCTGGCCCTTCTTTGATTTACACTTTGTAAAAATGTTCACTTTATTAGTAAATTTAAAACATTGCCATAAGTTTTATTGTTGCTTAATGAACAATATTTAAAATCGGTTATATTTTTTGTAATTTTTACTTTCATTAAATTAGGAAGTACTAAATAATATTTATAGTTATATGTAATCTTAGAGCAGTATTTTGTAAAAAATAATCCTATTTGTTAACAAGCAAGAGTTTATTGAAATAAAATACAACTGTAACCCATTCCCTATCCAGGAGTCTATCTGAAATGTTTTATACTATAGGGGCAAATTATTTATTTCATAATAATGATGAATTCCCCCTGCAGTAACCCCTGCTTGTCGTAAGAGGCGACTAAAAGGGGAGGCCTTTGTGCAGTACGTACCTCGTGCAAGTCAAAACTATCCTAAATTTTACTTTTCACCGTCTTTTGTTATTCTTTCTATTTCTCTTTGTTTCCTTCTTCTCTCTTTACTTTCTCTTTCATTGCCTCTTTCTTCCCTTCCCCTGCCATTCAGTCCTGCACAGAGGCTTTTGGCCTCTCCGTTGATGACCATGGCAGCTAACACGGCTTTCCTCGGTTTATTATTGGATACCACTGCTTTTGAGCTCCTTCATGAAAGTGTGCCGGTTGTAATATCTTAGTAGAAGGGCCTTAGGGATGAAAATAACCGGATACTCTACTTTGAGAAAAGGTCGGTTGCGTTCATGAGGGCCCGGACGTAAAGTTGGCACTTTCCTGCACCCACTTGCTGCGATGACCTCTCTCTTGGCGATGCCCTATGCGAAGGTTGTCATGTCTAACGTTGTATGGGGCCTCTCGTCGGGACAGTTAATAGGGCCTTATGTGGTAGTACCAACTTGGATCACCCTGGGTCTACGATCCAAGTACTGTGCGGGTTGTCCCCAAAATACGGCATGGCCACAACACTTGTTACAGCTAACACCTTACTATCCGCTAGCACCGTGCTGACAAATTCTGCTGGCATCGTACTGCCCAGCCCCTCACAAGACCGTAATGAAGATAAGGGGTGGAAATGGGTAAGGCCGTCCAGCTCATTAATTGAAAAGGTCCAGGAAGTGGTGAGGCCCCAGCCCCGCTTCCTGGTAATGTCTCGAGTATAAGATAGTGAGAACATCAGACCTGTCAGCCCATTTGTCCTCGAAAGAGTGATAAGTGGAGCTGCCAATTCTGAGGTTTTAATCAGGAAACTGCGCGATGGCACCATCATGATTCAGACTGCAACTGACAATCAGACTTCAAACGTAATGGTAATAACGGAATTACCGATGAGCAACCCAAATAAAATTCAGGTAAATGTGGAACCTCACAAGTTTCTCAATGCTTGCTAAAAAGTAATCACTTGTTTCGACCTTGACGGCCTGAGCGTTGCAGAAATCTGTGAGAGTCTTGCATCTCAGCATGTCACTGAAGTTTACAGAATTGTTACTAAACAGAATGGCCAAGAAAAAAAACCAACTCATATATCCTTACCTTTGCGACTCCAAACATTCCAAAGGAGGTTCGAGCTGGTTTCCACGTGCTCAGGGTTCGGCTGTATGTCCCTACCTTTGGCGCTGTTTTCAGTGCCAGAAATTTGGACATACAAAGCTAAGATACTAAGTAAAGTCAACCTGTGCGGATTGCGGACAGGAGGCTCGCGACACACCGTGTGAGTATCCTAAGTTCTGCCTGGTCTCGGGCCTGTCCGAAATGGAAGGCGAAGAAAAAAGTCATTGAGATTCAAACGGAAAAGAAAATCCCATATACCCAGGCACGAAAAGAATATGTACTACTTCAGGCTCCAGTATTCCAGACGTCATATAGACAAATTGTCAGCCAGAACATCAATTGTCCTAACTGCCACTGCGTGGTTAAAATTACAAAGACGCCTTCTAGACCCATGCCATTGAACTCTACTTGAGAAATTAAAGAGCATGCTTCGCCACCTCTTTTAGCTGCTAAAAATAATTTTGTACGAGAGGGGACAGTGCCCCATATACCCTCTCCTCCACTGGTACCACCTAGGAAACCGCCTTATGAACCATCCCCGAGGACTTCTCGGGGAACACCACCGAAATCTACTTAGGTAACACCTGATCCCACCTTGGGGTACACCCCCGATCCCTTCTCGGGCCCCTAAATTACGTGCAGCCGTTGTCGAGCCGCTCAATCCCGCCTCTGATACTCCAAAGGTTGGGATGTGTGGTGGTACGGGTGAGGCAGCAAAGGCGAGTACCACTAGTGCCTTGAGGAAGGACCAGTGAGGGACCGCCGATAAAATTACTGGAAAGAAAGCATCGAAGGCCTTAACAAAGCCTTCGCGCAAGGATACACCGACCTAGTCCCTCCAGAATAAATCGAAGCTTCTCCTGAAGCGGGAGGTCCAGGAGAGACTAGGAAAGGCAAGAGGACCTAAAAAGTGCCCAATAAAGTTTTATATTTAAGAAGAAATGTTATGGATTGTGAGGATAATTAAATTTTATACTAATAAATAATGTCGCTACTACAATGGAATAGTAGGGGTTTCTATACTCGTGTAGAGGAAATTAAACAACTAATTTCTTCCTTGCATCCTTTCATCTTGTGTTTGCAAGAGACCTACTTCAACTTAACTGATAACCCGATGCTTAGTGGGTACGATGTATATCGTACCTACAAGCTATACTTTGATTTGGATAGTGGAGGTGTGGCTATAAATGCACGTGAAAATATATATCATAAGTTTATAAATGATATATATGATCTCCAAGTCATTGCTGTCGGAGTCTCCCTCCCTTTGGAGGTAACAATATTCTGCATCTACCGCCTACCGGGTGAGCGTGTTCCTAAGAGGACTCTAGAGGCCCTCTTTATACAACTTCCCACCCCATATATAATCTTGGGGATTTTAACGCGCATAACCTGGTATGCGGGTCTAGTTTTACAGACGCCTGTGGGAGGATGGTAGAGGATATTCTTGTCTCGGGAAAACTGGTGTTAATGAACACCGGGACCCAGACACACTACTCTACCTTTAATGGTGTATCCTCTGCCATCGACTTAGCCTTATGTAGTCCCGGGATCGCTGCCAACTTCCTTTGGGAGGTCCACTCGGACCTATGTGGCAGTGATCATTATCCCATTCTGCTCTCCCCAATTCAAGATCCTCCCAGTACAGTGCGGATACCCCAATGGGTACTAAAACGTGCCGACTGGGATAGGTTCCACGAGCTCGCCCTATTTGGTTAATCCCAACAACCTGACGTCGATGTTAGGGCTGGGCATTTTACTTCGACGGTCATCGAGGCGGTGAGTGCTTCCATCCCTAAATCCTCGCCACCTACTTGTCCCTGGTGGAACGAAAAGTGTCGGTTGGCTATTTCTGACCGTTGAAGGGCCCTACGCCTTTTTCATCGACGTCCTACCTCTGAGAATCTGGAGTCATTCCAGATTCTACGTTCTCGAGCTCGCCGTCTTATCGAGAAAGCAGAAGAGAGTCTTGGAGACAGTTTATTTCTACCCTTACAATTACCACTTCCACAACTAAGGTTTGGGACAAAATTCGTAAATTAAGTAGCAGCAAAAATTCAACTGATAGTATACCTGCCCTCATGTCTAACGGCTCGCTTGTCTCCTTCCCTGTGGAGGTTATCAATGTATTGGACTCCATGTTCGCTGCTATTTCTAGGAATATCGTCAGTTCCCAACACTGTGGAGACAAGCAACCGTTATCCCTATACATAAAAGTGGCAAGGATAAATTTGAGCCAACTAGCTCTAGACCTATAGCATTAACTAGTTGTGTATGCAAAATATTAGAGAAAATGATCAATAAAATATTTATATGGTATTTAGAATCCCGCAATCTACTATCTGATATGCAATGTGGTTTGCGCCTTAACCGATCCACGGTGGATCATCTTGTTCGCCTTGAGACAGCAGTTCGTGACGCTTTCCTCCGTTAACAACACCGCCTGGCGCTACGGCATTTTAAAAACCCTGTTTAATTAGGGGTTCCGAGGGAACCCCCCTGTTTTTATACATAATTTTATGTCAGATAGACACTTCCGGGTAATCCATTGATTTTATTCAAGAAAATGGGGTGCCTCATGGTAGTATTTTAAGCTGTACGTTGTTTGCCATCGCAATAACCGCCATTGTCTACATCGTGCGCTTAACTGTCCGTTCATTTCGTTTTGTGAATGACTATGCAATTTATTTCAGTTCGTCAAGTCTCTCTGAACAGCAGATTCAACTCTCTGTCCACAGTCTGTGGTCGTGGGCAGCGCGTAGTGTCTTTCGCTTCTCTGTAATCAAGACGACGGTCGTCCACTTTCACAGATTTCGTGGAATACAGCCAGCCCAAAACATTTTAATGAATAATGTAGTTTTTTCTGTCTCAGAAACTCTAAGGTTCCTGGGTCTTTTATTTGATTTTAAACTAACTTGGATCCTCCACATCAAAGACCTGAAAGCGAGATATGTCAAAAGTATTCAATCTGATTAAAATAGTTAGTGGTTGCTCTTTGTTAGCTGATAGGGAAACCTTGATGCGCCTCTATAGGGCCTTGGTGATATCAAAACTTGATTATAGCAGTTTCGTTTATGGTTCACTTAAACCTTAGGCATTAAATATGCTAGATAGTTTCCACCATTCTGGCATTCGACTGGCTATTGGCGCTTTTCGCACCAGTCCAGTCGTCAGTATCTGTGCTGACACCGGTGAGTCCCTTATCTCTTACCGGCGGTCCTATCTNAAAATCGTGTCTTATATGAAACCAAATGGCGTAGTGCAAGGCCGGTTGGGATCCGGATGCTATCAGGTTTCGACACGCGTGGTATAGTACTGCCAAAAGCTATCCCCACATATCAAGGCAGAGTTTCTTCCTGAAAGATACTCCTTCCGAAATGCCATTTTGATTTTGCCAAGTTCCCTAAAGCGATCACCCAAACTTTGTATATGAAAGGAGCTTCTACGAGCTCCTCTCCACTCGCTTTCACGGATTTAAACGCATCTACACTGATGGCTCTAAATCTGGAGTTTTCCGTGGGATGTACTTTTGTTGTGGAAGGATCCGATTATAAATTTGGTTTACCTGAAGAAACCAGTGTTTTTACGGCTGAATTATATGACATTTTGAAATCTTTGTGTTTTGTATTCCGAAATTGTCACCGTTCTGCTCTCATCTGCACGGATTCCAAGAGTGCTCTGTTGGCATTGTCCTTTCTCTACTCCTGGAATTCTCTCGTGCAGATGATACATGAGTAAATTTAAAAAATGTATTCATTAAGCGCCCGGCTCGCCTTTTTCTGGATTCCTGGTCACGCTGATCTTTCAGGAAATGAACTGGTTGACCAGGCAGCGAAGGAGGCATTACGCCTGCCTCCAAGGGCAAGCCTGGGTGTAATTTTTTTAGATCTTAAGGGTTATGTTCGGCGTGGGGTCTTTTGCCCCTGCCACGATCATTGGGTTTTAACCCCTGCTCAAAACAAGCTGTGGTCCATAAAGGACGGTGTGTCGCGGTGGCTCTCTTCTATACGAAAGTCTAAAAGAGAGAAAGTCATCGTGTCAAGGCTCCGCGTCGGACACACATCATCGACCCAAGGATTTTTATTGAAAGGGGATCCACCTCCAGTGTGTGAGTTTTGCGATGCTCTCCTTGGTGTGTACCACATTTTTTTGGAGTGTCGTAAGTATGTCCCTCTTCGCCTGGCACTTGATTTTTAAGGTACTCACGTTCTTTACTACGCGATAGCGCGGATTGAGATATTTGTTTACTTCGTTTTATACGTCAGAAGGATCTTTTTAATGTCATTTGAGTCGCTTTTATAAAGTGACTCATTCTGATTTTATCTCGTATTGAGATTATTTTTAACATTTTTAGCGTACTTTAATATATTGTTTGGTTTTCTTAACACGTCGTAAGTATGCTTTATCATGTTTGTTTTGTCTTTTTATCATTTTATATTTTAATATGTTTGTTTTGTCATTTGAACTAACCTATTATATTTTAAAATGTTTGTTTTGTATTTTAAATTTAGTGCATACACTTGTGGTTTTTTTATTATCAGGTGTATCACTTAAAAGCATCCTAATAGACCATTTGAGCACGCCCATGGAGTGTTGCAATTAGTTATTTTATCATATTGAGTATTTTTTTCATGCCTATTTTTTATTATTATTATTATCACCGCGTCTTACTACCCGTTCGGGTTATACGCACTTACGCTAATGTGTAATGGTAGGATGATTGTAATGGTAGGATGATTGTGAGATGAAATGGAGGACCTACAGTTTAACGTGGAATCTGAACCACGGTGGAGGCCTGGCATTCCCCTATTTTTTATTATTGTGTAGTCAATTTTATTTTTGCATCCACCCGCCCATTGCAACGGGTGTACTATTCATCATTTGTCTTCCCTCATGGGGATTTTACTTTATCTCTAAATGTCAAGGCCCTAATGACCTCATTATTTCGATGGTTCTCTAAACAATAATAATGATAATGAAAATCAACAAAAATCAACAAATTATACTTTTTGGTGAGAAATTTTAAGAAAATAAGGACTTAATCATAATCCATACACATTTTTTTAACCTAAAACATTAAAACACAATTTGATGTGACCCTCTAATGATAAAAGTGTATTTTTTTTTTCAAACGGTTTCGCACAAATTATATATACAACTTATTGAATTTTTTCTAAGATCCATTACCATAACAATTCAAAATTATAATAATATGCAATATAAAAAACTTGTAGAGTAAAATATGTATTAGTTCATTCCTATTCTTAATCTAAGCAATATTGTACTTGACATGCATTTCAGATATTCTCTAACTGGCAAATAATTGTAGGGGTTTTAGTAACAAAAACAAAAATTCTGATTTTCCTGATTATTTTCTTTAATGTGCAAAAAATGTTGGTCCCTTAAAGTTCCGTTTTTTGAAAATATTGATCCTTAAGTCCCTTTTTCAATTAGGTTAAAGTGCTAGATACCCCTGTAACGATTGTTTGGCACAATTTATGGTGTTTTAACTTCATGTATCTCCTTATGTGTCTTTAAAATATTGTTAGGGCCTATATGGTGTATCCAGAACGTTTTGGCTGAATGGATGGATTTTTCAACATTTAAATTCTACTCCGATTGAACCCTTAGCACAATTTTTTCACTCGAGTGTTTTTTTTATATTCCTTCCAAGAAAACAATAGTACACACCGCTTCCCTCCGATATTCTCTTTACCAATACAGCAGTAAATAAAACTCGCATCGGGGGGGAACGTGATCTAAACGTCAAGCTTATCTAGTCTTCTTTTCTGAGGACACGGAGATCTTGGTTCTAATCCCTGCCTAGAGTACTGAGGATTTTTTCCCTAAATAGTTTTCGCTCTATCCACGCAAATTTGGGTACATTTCCTCAAAATTATTTTCCAAGCGATTGCTTGCGCCATTAAATTCGTCAAATTCTGGTGGCATATTGAAGTTATCTAATGCTGGTGCCCCATTAAATTCGTCAAATGTTGGTGGCCTTTTGAAGTCATCAAATGCTGGTGGCCCATTAAATGCAACAAACACTGGTAGTATATAACCTTTTGTTTAATCGTGACATTATTAAATAATAAAACTCTAAAAAACAAACAAAAAACAAGTGAAATATTTTCTAATCGAAGGGAAATGCAAGTTTACAAGTCAATCTCACAAAAAAAAAGAAGGCTCATTTTCTATCGTTTCTATTTAAACCTCTTTGTAAAAGGTGGCTGCTTATTTCAAGAGAGCAAGGCTGGGATCTTTTGAAAGTAGTTAAATCCGGCGTGATTGCCTTGCCGGCGGGTTGATGGGGGTTCGAAGGGGTGGGGTTGCCCTCTCTTTAATTGCAGGTCAAGCGACAATAAGCCTCTCCCAAAGTTCACCCTGCAGCCCGTAACCCCAGCCCGCCTAGACAAACAGCCACGTAGCTCGTAACTTAGTGAAACTGCTCCAGACAAACCAAGGACTAGAGACACTTTGACAGTGGAACAACTATCTAACCGACTTTACATCTTTGAAATGTTTTAATCTGTGTGTCATTCAATTTAAATGTGTTAGCTCAAAACCCGTGTATTTATGTTTTTAGAAAAGTCCAAAAAAAATTAATCGTCTTTGCAATCAATGTGTATATTAAATTTCAATATGATTTATGTGCACAGATACTCTCTTATCGAATCATATAATATATATACACACACACACACACACACACATTACTTCCCGAATGACAAAACAGGTCAAAAAATTTATATTTACTTTTCAACAATCAATGTAACGAAGACTTTTTTTAATGTTTTAATTTAGATTTTTTAAGCTGTGATTTTTTTACTGTATTTTATTTATTTGAGGTATTTAAAGTCAATTTTCTGAACCGACTGATTATATCAGCACACGATAATTTCTATGAGCGAGAGTGAAATGGCTTACCAATTTTGCCAGGAAAGGTATTTTCACACACACACCTTCCAGGCTTCTTTTACAAGCCACAATCCACATGGAACCGATGAATTTACTTACCCTCCGAAGGAAGTTGTGCTACGAATTTTTACTGCTCAAGAAAAATATGCCAACCCGGACTGGGTTTGAACCCATGAATGAGACGAAGTGTACCCGCATTTGCGTGGAAGGAGAGTGGAAAACCATTTAGGAAAACCTCATTTCCCCCTTCTTAGGAAGTCTAGTTCAACACGAGAGTGGCGCGTTATACCACGCGGCCACCGAAGCGGTTTGGATATAAATTTTAAATGTATGTAAATACAATTTCATCTTCTATATTTATATATTTTTTAAATTTAATATTAACTTTCTGCCTAACGGCAGGTCATCATCACATGATGGCTCTCCTCGTGATTGTCCTCAGAAATTCTCTTCATCCGTCTGTAACTGCCTCCAATCTTGATTTTACCCATTATCTGGTTCCGTCTACGTCCTCTTCCCCTCTTTATATTCACCATTCCTTCCATAGCACTCACCAGTAGACTTTCCCTTCTCAGCAGTGTCCAATCCAGTTTATTTTCTTGTTTTTGACAACCTCTAATATCTTTATTTTTTTACCCAGCTCTCTCCAGCACTTCCTCATTCCATACTCTTTCCGCTCAGCTTATTTTTCCCGACCTCGTCACCCATATCTCAAACGTTTCCAATATTCGCTTCTTCTTTCTTATTCTTCAAATTTTCACGGATATTAAAATTAACTCTTTGTTGTAATATCTAAGATATAATCGATCTTTTACTTCTTCTCGACCCCTTGAAGATATTTTATTAATGTTGACGTTTCATGACCCCCGAAACTGAAAAGGCTGTTTTCGCGATGTCGTCTGTCTGTACCTTGGGCTATAGCCGAAACCATTTTACCGATTGGACTAAAACTTGGTATCAATGGTTTTTAGTGGGTTACCCAGAAGATTTTTTTGTAATTTGATGTCTAACCATAAAATTAAGGGGTGTTTACTGAAGGGGAAACATAAAAAAAATATCTCGAAATCAGCTCTAAAAATTTTGATTTAATTTTTTTTGCAGGCATTGTTTAACATTACAAACAAATTATCAACCCTCATTTTCCCATGATAATGACTTGACTTGGTTGGAATCTTTCAAATGTTGATCATATACTTGCAACTATTTGAGATACTATAATATAAAATAATATATCATTGTTGTAGTATTGTAAAATATAAGAACGTTGACTTGAAATATAAAACCAATAGCTTACGAGATATTGGCAATTATATTTTGAAATCGGGAGTTGATTGCTAGTCTCTTTGCGGTGACCTGGTGGTCTAGGGGTAAGGTGTCAGACTTCTATGCTGGCGGCCGGGGTTCAATCCTCGGTCCCGGCAATATTTATCTGATTACCAAACCCTTCCTTCACCTCTGACAAGACATCTTGTGAATGTGAGGAATGCCAGGCCTCCAACGTGGTTCGGATTCCACGTTAAACTGTAGGTCCTCCATTTCATCTCACAATCACCCTACCGTTACACATTAACGTAAGTGCGTATAACCTGAACGGGTAGTAAGACGCGGTGCTAATAATAATAATAATAATAATAATAATAATAATAATAATAAAAATATTCTCTTTGGTGAACAGAGATGTTTCTTTTCTCTCAAGATGTTTTTGTAATGGGGTATATTAATTCAATTATGCTTTTTGGTGGAATGCTATCCTCATTTTTCTTATCATGTTTCAGAAACAATGTCTTACTATATCGTTTCACAAATATTACGAGTTTTAATTAAATCACGTCTTTTCTAGATAAACGAGAAAGAAAGTATATGCGTTGCGCCGTAGCATTTATTTATTTATTCATTCGTTTTCATAAGTTTTATATTTTTCAACCGCATTGAAGGTGTTTTTGAAAACTCTCTACATTCTAGTTCTTTGAAATATTTCTTCTTCTATCATCCTCATATCCCACTCTATCCCGTTATGAGAGTATGTTTATATCACTTAACGTTTTATCATTTATTTGGTGTGTTATATTCAAAGTTCCTCTTTTATTCCGACTCTTTATTCCTGCTCTACGTATTCCTTAAATTATTTTCATTGTCTCTTGCTTCAATCTTCTTTCTCTTCATTTTTATTTTATTTTTATAATTTCTTTTCATTTCTCATTTCCATTATTCTCTTCCCCCAACCGTTCATCCGAACATTTTCGGGCACCATTTCCTCGATTGTTTTTCTTTAATCTATTCAATTGTTCATCCCCACGTAGTACTTTGTTTTATAATACTTTTTTTTTAACTATAAAAGCAGTAGGAATACATCTTGTAAGATATTTTATTTTATAATTATTCTACATCTTGAATACTTTTTCCAAAAGATTTTTTTTCCATAATTTTTTCACTTAATTTTCTTTTCAATTTACTTTGGATTCCATTAATATATTTTACCGAGACTGAACATCTTTCATCTAGATCACAACCTTGGTAAATATAGATATTTTCTTATCAATTGCGAAAATAATTAGAACAATGATAACCTTTTATACGTTCACATAGTGATAGTATTATAGTCTAAAAACGTTTTTTTATCTCAAGATTATGTGCCCTCAAAATCGAAAAGGTATTTTACTGTTTGTCCCTTTATGTTTTGGGCTACAGCCAAAAATTTTGAATTTTGTTCAAACTTTATATTTAAATGTAACGAGGTCATCTCTCAAGGTAAAATTTGAATTCAAATTAAATTTAATTCTAGCTCTAAAATTAATTTACTGATAACAGACATTTGAATTTTTTTTGCAAATGCTTTTATTGACTTAGTTTAAAATGGATATCTGGGCTCATTTTTTACATAGTAAATAATACTATATGGTTATTTTTCGAGAGAGAAAAAATTAGACTAGTTGATTGATAACACATTTTTTAATATTGTCACAAACTAATATAAACAATATGAGAAAGTACGTAGGATTGTTTAGCACCATTTATTTTTATCTGTTTGAAGGATTATTTTAGGATTGCTTTTGTCTCCTTCTTATTTATATTCTGGGAATCAGTTTATAAGCCTAGCACCTACTTGCTAGTAATATAAAATTAAATTGACACGTAGGATTAGTAATAATTTGCTCATTATTTTATACAGTCTGTTGTATAAACTTGTAATCATCAAGAACTCCAATCCACTCATGGGCTGATTGATAAGATTCCCTTTGAATTAATTGTCTGGGATAGCACATATACGCTTGTTACTGTATTGCTTTCGACCATTGCAGAACACAACTTTGTAGGCTTATATAAAATAAATATTATTAAATGTAGATTTGTGAAATGAATAGATGAATAATAAATATTGTAAAAGGGGAAAATGATCCATAGTTCACAGGTGAAATACTTGTAACTTTTATTACTGACCGAATGTAGTGAGGTCCTGATTTAACTCGACTGTTTATCATTTCGCGTTTGGTGTCCGGACGTTTGTTCCACGATTACTGCCAAATATATTATGGGCCAATAATCATAACGAAATTTGGCAGATAAATTATTTGAACCCAGGCCAAACTATGTATACGCGTATACATAATTTTGATTTCTCATTTCAAGAGAAAGTATTGTAGCTGTGAAAGTATTGTAGCTGTGAAAATATTTGACCTCAAGATTATGGTGAGTTTTTACGTTTTATGTGTGTACAAACCTAAAAAAGTGGATTTTACCATTATGTCTGTCCATCCGTAGCCACAGATATGAAACGGTTTGATGGAGTTTGTTCAAACGTAATATCTAGATTTTATATGGTAATACCTCAAGATTATTCTTTTCTTTTTACTCTAGCCCTCAAATTAAGGTTAGTTTAATGGTGAATGCTTTTTTTGGATCCAATTTTTTTTTTAATGGTTCCAGCAATTTTGTTTAAAATGAATATCTAGGAAGTATTTAACCTCCCCAAAACATTATATACTTAGTTTTAGGATATAAATTTGTTGAAGGGTAGTTAACTGATTAGTGATTTCTGAAAATTTGAAATATTTTGAAAATGGCTTTAACAATTTTGTTTAAAAATGTATATCTGGGTATTTTTTTACTTGAAAAATAAAACTATTTGCTTGTTTTTGGGGGATAATTTGTTTAACGGCTATTTACTGATCACTTTTTTAAATTAAAATATTTAAAAAATGACTTGTGGTTTATTTAAGTGGCTATCAAGTTTTTTATGTTATAAATAGTAATCATATATATATATGTATATATTGTTTGTTTTTATAAAAAAAATTATCATACATGTCAACTAAGGCGACTGAATTTTATTCAATAGTAATTATTTTGTTCAAAATAATTACTATTATTGTGGGACTATTTTGCATGATAAATAATGATGCATGCTTATTTTTCTAAAATAAATTAATTTAAGGGTGGTTTAGTTATAATAAATTATAGAAAAATTGAAATTTTTTTGAAATCTGCCTTGAAGATTGAGTTCAAGTTGGGTATTTTGGGATAGTTGTTATTGATAAATTATAATAGGTTTTTATTTTAACAAATTTAAAATAATTTTAAGGTAGTTTATAAAAAACTTGTTTTCTAAATTTTTAAAATTTTTCAAAAAAATTGATCAAGTTGGTTTAGAATTTATACATACTGAGTGTTTATTGTTATTAACAAGATTGTGGTTTTGTTTTCAAGAGGAAATCTTACATAAAGGTAATTTATAAAAAACTTATTTTTGAACCATTTTTTTCAAGCTAAGTTACAAAATATGAGAAAGTTTGTGCGATTGTGTCGTACCAATTATTTTGACATTGCTATTGCGAGACTGACATTTTGAACAACAACTGTTATTCTCTATGTATTTATTGCGCTATTGAATATATTCATTGTTTGTTTTCTGATTGATCGATCACCAAGGGGAAAATAGTAACTTCAAATCAAAGGAGGAATTAGAGGAGATATTTAAACATTAAATCCAAAGAGAAATATTAAATCTATAGTTACGATAGTAAAATAATATAGTAACGATAAGAGTATTACATAATTCTTATCAAGTATTTAACATTTTTTAAATGGAGGGAGCGAGGATTAGTGTTCTCAGAACTACTAGTATAATATTTCTATTAGATTCTAAACAGAACGGATAGTAAATCGCGGTGCTAATATTTATTTATATATTTATATAAAAGTTTAACAGAAAAGTATTTAGCGATCTACATGTTTATTAACCGGTGATGGATAGTTTGAAGATCGGGTTTCAGCTGGGTGTAATACCCGTAGT
This sequence comes from Timema californicum, assembly GCA_902141385.1. Lineage (NCBI taxonomy): Eukaryota > Metazoa > Arthropoda > Insecta > Phasmatodea > Timematidae > Timema > Timema californicum. The sequence goes on from CABFOW010001609.1 coordinate 112,387, forward strand.
TTTTTCTAAATAGATTCCCACTCTCCCTCCAAGCAGATTTGGGTAACTTTTCTCTAAATGCTACCTTTCTCATCCTCACACTACAGTAAAAAAAAAAGTATATGCAAAATAAGTTTATTAAGGCCACAAAATAAAAACCTAGTTATTGAGGATTGGACAACCAATGCATACGTCACTCGGGAAAAAAACATATATATAAAAATGAACGAATTAATTAATGTATCTTCTTGATGCAAATTTTGGAATAATTTTTTCTTAATCATTCATGCTTGGTTTTATTTCAAATATGTACCCCTTTTCTATTGCTTGGAATAATTTAAATTTTACTAACAATAAGAGGAGATGTAAAACTAACCACCCTCAGCATTTCCGACTTCATTTCTAACAGCGACCAAGCGCAATGCGAGTCTGATGCCCTAGATCATTCACGCAAAATATTATTAAGTTCATAAGACGATTTCGGCTTAAAGAGGGCGTAGAGTTGTTAAAAACAAGTTTCTGAAGTGTACGTGTAACAGATGACTAAGCAATTCTGGCAGTAGTTGTTTATCATCCACACGCAACTGAAACGCGAAAGAGGTACTAGTATTCCATCTATAAATATACGGCCCTTAAGGTGGGAGTGTAGGGGACGCGAGTTAAGGGCGGTGTTTTTGCACTTTTTGTATTAACATTTTTTTAAACCAAAATAAATAAAATATTGCTCCAGTAGAAACATATAATTTAGTTGTTTTTTCACATGGTGACATCATACCTGTCATGAGCATAGCGGCATTAGCTGAAAAACCTTTTAAATGAAGAGAAAAAATTGCAATTAAATTTTAGGACACTCGACATACTCAAGAAATGTTGAGGTATCTATATGAATAAAATTAAACTCTAGGTTTGTACTGAATAAACATTTTATAAATCTGAACAAATAAGTTTTGCCCTAAAAATTGAAAGAAAAAAAACACTGACTTTTCCTCACATTCCCTTCACTCTCACCTTAATATATCAAGGTCAATAACATATAACTATAGGTCGCTGTCTTCTTTATTTTCTACTTTTATTTATTTATTTAGCACCGCGTCTTACTTTCCTTTCGGGTTGTACGCTTAAATACTAATTACGCTTATGGTTTAGTAATTGGGTGGTTGACTATAGAGGTAGTGAATCCGCATTTGTGTGGAGGGAGAGTGGAAAACCATTTAGGAAATACCACCCCAAGTTCACCCGACAGAGATTAGAACCTCGATCTTCCTGTAGTTGGCAGTCTAGCTCGACACCTTTTATTATCTACTGTTGTAAATACAGTTTAAACAATTATTTATTTGCACCGCAGCTTATTACCCGTTCAGGCTATAGATATTAACTGCATTTAATAGCACTATTAGTGTAGGGATAGTGAGGTAAATTTTAAAGAAATGTACCCGTATTAGAATTAAGGGAGAGTGGGAATCCATTTAGGAAAAATCATCCTCAATATATCCGACCGGGATTTAATGCCTGATATATACGTCACAGGAAAAACAGACTTGATCCGTTTTAAGTTTAGTCCGCGTGTCCACTGATTCTAGTTCCCAACATAATCAATGACCGCCAATACAGTATAGTAACTGTAAATATACAATCCTGAAATATCGCTGTTTGATGTAGGCTTTGAGTACAAATCACAACCATATCCTGTTGCTTTTCATTCATTTTCAAACACATGTTCGTTTCAACCTACAGAATATAAACAAAGCATCCGCTCAAACACATTCCCCCACATTGTAAACATGGACATGATTTATAAAATGATTTACCTTTGTTTATTATGTGTATTGGAATTACAAAAGGTGTTCAAGTTGGAACCCCTCGAAATTAATACAATTTCATGTCAATCAATTAATTTGCTTTGATGTGTCCAACTGATATATGCCCAATATAGCTGCACATGACGTGTCAGTGCATTGTCCCATTTTTCCTAATAAAGTAGGCACGTTTCTATAAACATTACCCTCGATTTGACCTTGCAAGAACAAAATCTAACGCCGTCAAACTCTGGGAACGAGGAATATAAAAGTGTGGCCCCGTTACGCACAATACATCGTCATTGATGGATTTGATCCGATACTGCGCATGATAATATGTACTCGCGATTAATGGGCAGGGCATCAATCATGTTGACGCCACGGTATTTGTCAAATGCTCAGCCGAACTTCCTCCAGCAAAGATGCTAATGTTCCCGACAAACAAAGTGGAATATTTAGTACCACTGAAAGATACATCAAGGAAATAATGGCAAAATATACATTTTTATCGTCTTACCTCATCACACTTAAGGTGGATGGGCGCACGAGTTAAACCTATCATGTTTGCACTTTTGATAACAATTATTGTGTTGGGCACAATAAATAAATTATTTATTCATTATATTAATATATGTAAAGTTTTTTTACACATTGTAATTATCAACCGTTCTTAAATCTGTCATGGGCCAACTGGAATTTGATAACTTTATAGCTTCATTTGAAAAGTTTCAAATGAAACTCTATCATGTAAATGAAAAAATAATTGACAACTGTTTATATAATTTTTTTATTATTATTATGTGTTCTGTCTAACAACAAGTCCGTTTCTTTTGTCAGTGAACTTAGACCGCCAATCCGCCCTGTCCTCTGCTTCCTCATTCAGTTCCCAGAATTCTATTTTTTCATTCAAGTCATCCAATATTTGAAGCCTCCTTCTTCCTAAAATCCTCTTTTCCTAAACCTTTCCTTCTATGACTTCGTGCAGAAGCCTAAGGATGTGTCTGATCCCGTTTGCTTTTTGGCCAAGAATCACATCAAAATCTGTTTTCCCTCTCTCTTCTTAGGTCCCACACGCACAAGCCATATTGAGTCTGCCAATTATTTGATCAACCTGCTAAAACACAAAATGGAGAGATTGCATCCCACCAGAAGAGAGACTTTCATTTACTTTGAGCCCCCCTGCGGGATGGGGTTTAAAATAATCCCGCAGTAGCCCCTGCTTGTCGTAAGAGGCGACTTAAAGGGGAGGCTTCTGTGCAGGACGGACCTATCCTATATTCTTCCTTTCACCTCCTTTTTTCTTCCTTTCGTTTTTCTCTCCATTCTTCTTTTCTCTTCGCATTCTATTCTTCCTTCTTTTACTATCCTAACGTCTTTCTTCCCTTCCACCTGCCGTTCATTCCTGCATGTAAGCTTTTGGCTTCTCCGTTGACGACCTTGGTTGCTAACCTGGCTCTTCTCGGACAATCACTGGTTACCTCTGCAATTTAGCTCCTTCATGAAAGTGTGCTGGTTGTAATATCTTGATAAACGGGTCTTAGGGATTACAATAACCGTGTACCCTACCATGAGAAAAGAGCGGTTGCGTTCATGAGTGCCTGGACGTAAAATTGGTACTTTCCTACACCCACTTGCTGCAACTACCTCTTTCCTGGCGCTGCCCATGCAAAGGTGGTCATGTCTTGCGTCGTGTGGGGTTTCACGTCGGGAGGGTTAACAGGGTCTCATGTGATAGTACCAACTTGGATTACCCTGGATCTACAATCCGAGTATGGTGCGGGTTGTCCCCAAAAATGGCATAACCGCCACTTTTATCGTTGCTGACACCTTACTGTCCGCTAGCACCGTACTGCCGAACTTTGCCGGCCGCTCACAGGGCCGTAATATTGATAAGAAGCGAAAATGGGTATGGCCGTCCAGCCCTTTACAATTAAAAATCCAGGAAGTAGTGAGGCCCCAGCCCCGCGTAATGGGAACAACTGAGATACCGTTGATCAATTCACCCCATTTACAGTTAAAGGTGGAGCCACACAGGTTCTTCAATGTTTGTAAGGGAGTGGCCACTTGTTACCACCTCGACTGCGTAGGTATTGAGGAGATATGTGATGAAATTGCACCTCAACATGTCACCGAAGTTTATAGAATAGTCACAAAAAAGAATGGGCAAGAAAAAAAAACGGATACGTATATCCTCACATTTGCGACTCCTACCCTTCCGAAGGAGGTCCGAGCAGGTTTCCACGTGCTCAGGGTCCGGCCGTATGTCCCTAACCCTCGGCGCTGCTTTCAGTGCCAGGAATTTGGGCATACGAAGCTGCGATGCCGTGGTAACCCAACCTGTGCGGATTGTGGACAGGAGGCTCACGAAACACCATGTGGGTCTCCTAAGTACTGCGTCAACTGCAAGGGTCCGCACTCCGCCTGGTTTCGGGCCTGTCCGAAATGGAAGGTGGAGAAGAAAGTCCTGGAGATACAATCTGAAAAGAAGATCTCATATGCCCAGGCACGCAAGGAATACGTATCCAGTCAGGCTCCGGTATTTCA
>CABFOW010001609.1:118490-128770 GCA_902141385.1 Timema californicum
TAGTACCACGTACTACTACCCGTTCGGGCTATTTCCATATGCACCCTATTAATTACTCTAATGTTATAGGAATGGAGGTAGGTTAAATTTAATAAAAGTGTATTCACATTTGCGTGGTGGGAGAGTGGAAAACCATTTAGGAAAATCCACGCTCAGTACAGGACATTACCCAATACAGTACCCCTATTTCCCTGTCATCGACAGTATATTCTATTGCGAGAGAGACGCCTAAGACCATTCGATCACTGAAGTGAGTTTATGCGATCTTCAGCTGTCACTTTTGGTAAATAATATCAATACCTATGAAATTATACTGATATTATAGTCACCCGCGCCGGTTGTCGCATCACTCTTAGGTTAGGTGGAATATCCTGTGACGGGGAGAACGGTATTCGAATCCCGGTCGGGTATACTGAGAGGGTTTTTTTCCTAGAAAGTATTTTCCCCAATCTTCCTCTACGTAAATTCGGCTATATTTTCTACATTCCTATTCCATTAGCTTAAGGCGTATAACCGTAATGGGTACTAAGACTTGGTGGGAAATAATAATAATAGTAATAATAATAAAGTAACTAATGATACAAACGTTGACCCACAATTTTTTTTTTTCCTAATAGGTTCTTCTTCAATAAAACTAATGTACATTTTGTTTAGTTGTACATATTTATTTGAGGTATTTAACGTGAATTTTCTGAACCGACTGATTACATTAGCACACGGGAATTTCTATGAGCGAGAGGGAAAGGGTCTACCAATTTTGCTGGGAAAGGTAATTTCACATACCTTCCAAGGTTCCTTTTCATTCTACATGAAACCGGCGGCTTTACTTCCCCTCCGACGGAAGTTGTGCTATGGATTTATACCACTCAAGAAAAATCCGTCGACCTTAGCTGGGTTTGAACCCACGAATATCGAATCATGATTTTACCTCAAGGCCACCGAGGTTGACCATATCTTATAAAATCCACAATAGTGGAATAGTATATTCCATCCACGGTAGGAATTACTCTCTGAAAGGTCTTTTTTCCTACCAATATCCTACTCTATAGTAGATTTATGGTAGGGAAAAAGGCCTTTCAGAAGTCGTTTCCTACGGGGAATGGAATATACAAGGTAATAGTGTCACCTTACAAATTGCATGAAAGGTACGTACATAACGCTTGTAAAATATAAATAAACAAATTACTATTAAGTATGTTTGTTTTTTCCACTAACTTGCTACACTTATTTTCCTTTTCATCCGTTATTTTTCCCCGCAAAACGTGAGACACATCTCGTAAAGTGCGAGACCTAACAAAACTCTCCGCGCCAGCAGAGCGACTAAACCTCGCTATAATTTCAGCGCGTGCATAAATACAGCCCTTATTCATCAAGCATGGCGCGGGGGTTGGTTCGTGGAGGGTGGAGACTGCTTCAGTTGATATTCACAACCATTCATCACGTGGAGGGGGTGAGTAGGGGTGTAGCAATATCGTGCCCCCGTTCCCGTCGGGTGCACACAGCTGTAGTAGAAAAACCGACCAACTTCACGAGAATAAATTTGAAATATATATTTTTCTTTACTACGCATTAGTGGCAGAAGTTAGAACCATGTACTAAAACTTAGACACTTATTATTTAAATTGAAAAATTACACCTGGACACGAGAATTGAACCCGGGACCTTTGTTTTAGTATGCCAGTGTTCTAACTACTGAGCTATCCAGGAAACGCCCCGTGTCTAAGGCCAATCTTCACTCATATTTTAAGGCATAGTCTGTGATAGACGTGCCTATGTTTATGCTAGACACACCTATGTCTAGGCCTAAATACGTTATCTGATATGCGTCTATTATTTTCAGTTTCATCTTTCTAAACCATCTAGATATTCTAGAGTGATTCTTTTACCAACTACCCACGGTGGGCCCACGGACCAATCGTCATACTCGTCTAGTACGGTTTGCCAATGATGGGAAGGCCGGTGTACTATTTTCAACAGAAAGTTTACTTCATCAGAATCCTACACCCTTTTCCCCATATTCAAGTTTACCGTACGTCCTATTTTACCTGGACATGTTTGATTTTTGAGACATAAAATAAATGTCGTGGTAGATATTTTTTCAAACGTCTAATTGTCCAAAGTCTTAATCAGAAAATGAGGTCACGAAGGATAAAAAAAAATTCCTTACAGTGCTTAGATAATATTTCATAATTCTCGCTAATGTAAAGAAAGACAACACACAATAAAATAAACAGGTCTGCTAAATTTAGTGAGGGCATTTAAAGGTGAAATGTAATATTAAGAATATATCACGTAAAATATAATTTATTGCGTACATTTTGTGCTATTCTTACACTTCTGAAGAAAACCGTGTCAACTGAAAAATAAGCCATGTCTAACCACTTTGTAAACAATTTCATGTTTATCTATACCTTACAAAGCTGTAGGTATTATGATTGGAACAATCTGGGTTTTAGTGCCTTAATACCGAGTATAAATATAGACTAATATTTCAAAAATATATTTTCAATGTCTATTATTTAATGAGAGAGAGATAATTGGGGATAAGTTAAATTATTTCCTTTCGCCTGAATAAATATTTTGAAGTTCACCACATAATACTAAAAGAAATATCCGTGGATTAGGAATAGTGTGTATTTGACTGATTCCTTTTTGCCTACACTTATATTTGTTTTTTTTAAACTTAAAAAAGCACATTACAGCCCTAACTCGTTTTATCAAATTATGGACGTATCCCCTTTTACCTGCCTACCACGGATATGTTAAATGCAAAGTCATCAAGACATTTCCTTCCTGTTTCTCATACCGAAGAAATCAAAGAATCCATGTATTTAAAAAATATATATCTACAACATGCCCTTTATTTACTATAAAAAATATGACAAACTTGCCGAAAGCGCTTTCTTATCTCTTACCATGCAAATGTGTGTAAAACTCCCCTAAATCATACTTCCTCATTCTTAACTTACTAGTGTAAATAAATGCATATGCGTATAACCTGACGTGCTTAAAACAATATTTTAGAATGCGGCTATCCCGCATGAATGGTTCGACGGGGTACACAACAACCAATTGCGAATTAGTGTATGACAATACATTTTTTAGTTACCTCAATCGGCATAATTACTGTGACCTTTTCCATATAAGCTTTAGGTTAATTACCTGTTTTTAAACGCTCGATTATCAGTATATTGGTCATTATTAAATACTTTTACTACCTGATCTAAGGCAACAGGGAGATAAAACTGAATTTTAAATAAATGCACCAATATTCTGATGGCTCGAAGGTGAAAAACGCACCTTAAAGCCCCCCGGGCACTGGAAGCCGCACTTATGGGCTAAGTGTAGAGTACTTTAGCTCTTACAGAACGCCCTATTTACAACACCTTCATGCCACACACGTTTTCTTCATTTCACAATTGGTTTGTCTTTAGCATTAACTTGAATAACCTTAAGGTGGGACTGTAATGGATGCGATAAAATTTAATGGTCTCTTGAAGTATTTATAGCAAACTTTTTTTTGGCCAAGATAAATAAAATATTGCTTCAGCATAAACTGAGAGTTTAATTTTCTTTACGTGGTTATATCAACAGTTGTTGAATATCTCCCATGAGCATAACGGCATTAGATTAGGAACTTTTTAAATGAAGAGGAAAAGTTTCATTAAATTCCAGGACACCATCGACAGATATTCAACATCTGTTGAGGTCATCGTGTGGAGAAAATTAAACATTATATTTTTACTGGAGAATCATTTCACTTATTTTAGTAAAAAAAAGTTTTACTACAGAAACTGCAAAAACATTGCCATTTCTCGCGTCCTCTACATCCTCACCTTAAGAGCCCGTATCACTCCACTGTCTCCTTAAGTAGGTAGTACGTCTTGAACCAGGCGTCACGTCTTGGTCTTGGTTTTTTGTGCTCTCTTTCAGGAAAAAATGATATCGCTCTTGTTGTGTGACAGGTAGAGTCGCAAAACTCGATGTAGCCTCTCTCCTCTCTGTCTTGGTTCACTACTTTGTAAACTATATGTCTATCGCTCACAGCCACACTGAATATTCTCTACAATCATATAGGCGTGCCCCGCAATCGTATGACCCACAAACATTAAATTAATATAGCCGGTTCTAAACATGGTGAGCGTACCTTAGAGCTAAACGTGCTGTATGGTTTGTAGGGTCCGCCGTGCGATACGGTGCACATGTATTAACTATTATTATTATTATCACCGCGTCTTACTACCCGTTCGGGTTATACGCACTTACACTAATGTGTAATGGTAGGGTGAATGTGAGATGAAATGGAGGACCTACAGTTTAACGTGGAATCCGAACCACGGTGGAGACCTGGCATTCCCCACATTCACAAGATGTCTTGTCAGAGGGGAAGGAAGGGTTTGGTAACCAGATAAATCTGTGCCGGGACCGAGGATTGAACCCCGGCCGATGTATTAACTGCCCAACTGCCCGATGTTGTTGTTAATTGCTTGACTCTTCTGCGCCGTCTCTTAAACGCGCTCAAAGTTCACAATGGTAGGTGAACCGTATCACTATATTGAAAAAAAATAATACAACATTTAAAAATAAATATATTAAAATGATAAAAAAAAGTATTAAATTGATCTCAATTTCGCTGATGACAAGCTAAGAGTGTACATAACAACACTTTGATGCGTTTTCTGGTTTGACCATAATCGTGTACATCATTCGTCTCACATTCAAATAGGTCAATGGGCCTGATTCACAAACTCAAGGCGTGTTTCGTGTCACAAACATGTTTTTTTAAATATGTTATAATTTCTCAGCACGTTTTACAACCCGTCTAGATTATGCAAATTTTAATATCATTGTTGGGTAAGGGATGATGAAGATATAACTGAGATAAAATTTAACCGATTTGAGTGAGGTAAATGTGGAAAACTATCTAGGAAAAACCACCCTCCGTACATATGAATTGGATTCGAATTCTGACCTACAAGACATTGGAAAACTAGACCAGAAGATTAATAAATGATGTAATTAAGAATTTCCACAGTCAAAATATTTTAATTAAAAATAAGCATAGTTTTAAATAGTTCTAAATGTGTTTTGTAATCCAAAATTATGTGCATACTTGAATTAAACTATTATTTGTGTACGTGTATGGCTACAGGCCAGATAGGGACTAATATAAAAGTATTGCAGGCAACGGGCCGTGGGCTGAATCCGGCCACCGGGTTGTGAGTTTGTGAACTTTGGTTAGTAAAATTTCCCGGTCGTGATATGTGCTCTTAATGTCAAAAAAGTAGTGATAAATAAAGCTAAGCCTCAGTAAATGATTTGATTTTAAGGAGAGATAGCATGAGCTAATCATTTGTTTCCAGAGTGAATCTGGTTAAAATGTTAATGTTTTAACTGTCGGAAGTTATTTAATAGGTTCTTCCGAATATGATTATGCTCGGAATTAAACGAGCTATTTAAGTATTGCATGTAGCTAAAGTAACTTTTTGGCTATTGTGTTAATCCGTCTAAGGCATATATTATAATTACTAAGATTTACTCGCATTATTTATCCCTAGGGAACAGTAAAACACCGTTATAATGAACCTTGGTAGTACTAACTTCCAGATAATACGAACACAATTTTCGGAAAACTTTTGGGGAAAAAAACCCAAACTAAGTCGAATGAAATATATTTTATTGATAATAAATTCAAAGTTAATAGATAATTGTAAGAAACAATGCCAACAAATCCTGAATATTTAGGCTTACAGTCTCTAGTCAACATGTGCTTTTTTTTTAAACTAAAAATAATTATAGTACTGTAAAACATATACACTGTAAATATAAAACTACAGTACATGCTAGTTAGTGACCTGGCGGTCTAGGGGTAAGGTGTCAGACTTCTTTGCTGGCGGCCGGGGTTCAATCCACGGTCCCGGCACAGATTTAGCTGATTACCAAACCCTTCCTTCACCTCTGACAAGATATCTTGTGTGAATGTGGGGAATTCCAGGCCTCCACCGTGGTTCGGATTCCACGTTAAACTGTAGGTCCTCCATTTCATCTCACAATCACCCTACCATTACACATTAGCGTAAGTGCGTATAACCCGAACGGGTAGTAAGACGCGGTGCTAATAATAATAATAATAATAATAATAATAATAATAATACAGTACATGCTATTTGTCTACATCAGTTACATGAATATATATTTTTAAACTAATTCCAACTGTGATTAAAAATTTGTTAAAGTGCTGTCTCCCCGCGTAGACCCTTCCAAATTCTCCCGGTTAGTCCGAATTTTCGCTTATCCGAACGAGCGTCGGTACCCACTAATTCAGACTAACAAGATTCTACTGTAAATTTAACTTTCACGAACAGTGTTAATTAGTACCCTTAAAGTATAAATTAATACTTAACGCTATGAATTATCCCCTCCTCTGGCATTGCCATGTTTCCCTTTGAAGGATACATTCTTAAGTTTGCTGCTGTAATAGACTTCCAAGTATAACTAATGACATAAACATTGAAATTTTCACCCAAAATTGAGGGCGGGTGTGGTGAGCTATGTCGTTATTCTACTGGTAAACTCAGCAGAGTTAGAAACTTTACAAAGACAGGAATTAATGGTAACCACACAGTTGGTAGCCTGAAACTATTCAAAGCCAGTTGGAAATCAATGGTGTTCTTTTCACACAAGTCAACTCGAAAAAAGGATAAAATAAAAGAATTCATGTTTTGTAAAATATCTGGCAGTGACTTATAGTTTTGTTTTCAAATATTGTTTTAAAAATGCATTTGAATATTATATTTTTAAGTGCACGTCTCATGAGTTTGGTGCATAGTTTAATCAAAAGTATTTCGACGAGATTTTACCATCAATAGCCCATTTCTGTAAGTTGACTAATCACCCGAAAATTAATAATAAAAATATAACACATCGCAACCTTAATTTATTTTATATTATTTTAAAAAAATTACTCTTGAGCAAGGGAATCAAACCTGATACCTTTGTATCAGCATGCCATTTCAGCATATAGCTGTCATTTTATTAATTTGTATGTATTAAATGTATTTTTCCGCGACATATGGAACTCTTATTGTTAAAGGCTATGCCAATATTCTCAGTCCATTGCTAGCCCATATCTTTAACATCAACCTGTCAAATGAAACTTTTCCCCTTAGCTGGAAACAATTTGCTCTCATACCTGTTTATAAAAAAAGTGACAAAAACAAATGTTTGTAATTATATACTATTTCTCTCTTAAATACATTCTCTAAAATAAAGCATGGGTATACTTTCCACCACCTAAAAAATGAACACTCAGAAACTCAACATGGCTTTATAAAAAATCAATTTACTGTCATAAATTTAGTAGAATTTATGGGGCATGTTGCCCCTCAAGTCTCTACCCAAGGCAAGGTTAATATTTTTTTTTACTAAAATAAGTATTTTAACTTGTATCAGTATAGTATTATTCTTTTTAAACTTGGTATTTTTTGTCTATCTGACTTGTATTTAAATTGGTTTAGCATTTATTTGCATAATACACCATTTTCTATTAAAATAAATTCACACACTTCCAACACATTTTTAACCTCGGGTCTGGATTCACTAACGGGAGCAAATAATTGCGTCGGCGCGGGTTTTAAAGATGTGCCCAAAAAGAAGCAGGCTCAATTTGAGATCAAAGTTTTGCCTTTTATTTGCCGCCACTCAATAGTAGGCGAAACTATTAAATCACGATTGTCATCCCTATAAGTTTAAATGGCGGCATATTATTGCAATGGCTTAAAATACAATTAGTTTAGTTACTCCAATTAATAACAAAGACATTAAAATATCATACGTCTATCAAGCACAACATTTGTTTCAATTTAGATAGTAGTAACAAAGCAATTACCCTTTATTGTTAAATTTTTACATTCAAACAATGCAATGGCATTTCTTGTATTATTAAAAAACTAAAGGTCAAACAAAATCACGAACTGTGTAATCTTTGTCTAGATCCAGAGAGGTTTGTATTCTTCCAAGTTCAAATACTTGTTTTTGTATAGCACCCAGAAAGAGGCCGCTTCTAATTTTTATTGCTAGTTTATAAGCATAATGTTTAGAAATCTTTGTATGAACAAGGAGGAGAATAAGGTTCTAATCGTCTCCTCCTTATTCATTTTCCCGCTATCTTTCCAGCCTTTTGCATTTCTTGAACACTATTTTAGTAAACAACCTAACATATGTGTACCCTGCTCTATCTAAATTATACCTCCTACAGTAGCCCCATGACTTCTTTGGTGCTGACTGACAGCTCACAGCTGACTTCTGACAGTCAACATTATGGTATATACCTAAATTTTGGCTGTCAGAAGTGACATCTGCTAAACACATGTTTTTGCAGATCATATGGTTCGGCGGAGGAATACATAACTTGGTCTGGTAACTTTTCAAAGCTGTAAATCAGCACCAAAGAAGCCATGGGGCTACTGTATTTAGCTTTTAGCGCTTAATTTTTTTCATTTTATATAATCTGTGACAAACCACACCTTATCAGTCAACATCTACGAGTCGTAGAAACACATCGTGTTTGATTGAATACTGTTACACTAATTTCTTTTTCAATGTTATATTGTACATGTTATATTCCACTCAATCTAACCGTTTTATTATTCAACATTCTTTACTAGAGTCCTTCATTCTTATCTTACAGTTCTATGATTATGGTGCGATAAACTTGAGTACCGAAACATATCGACCAATTAAGCTTCCAGAAATCGACATCAAAACTGGAACACCTAAAGGAGTAACGGGACAATTCAATCAGATCAGACTTAGAAAGAATTTTAAAAGTTTTTTTTAAAAGGAAATTTGGTTATTGTAACTTTTTTTATACACTGTAAACAAATTCGTAAAAAGTCTTGAATATACATGTTTACGATATTTTATATTTTAAACTTGTTTTTGTAATTTTATTTCTTATTCTTGTTTAAACAAATAATAGATTATGAGTTCTAAACTTATTAAATAAGTAATTTATATTATTTATATTAGACTATCTTCTCCCCATGACTTCACTCACATTTAAGTCGTGATTATTAATGGGGGATTTTCCAGATAATCATCTTAACTACCAAAAACACAATTTCAGACAAGTAGGAGGGCAAGGAAATGTTATGTATGTCCTTGACGCCAAATATTAACTACTACCTGTAGTAAGGTACCCGATTACAGGCGAAAATGTACAGCGAAGACAAAATAGGCGGTATCCAGATGCGGTGGCAAAGTTTTACTAATATAAACCTATGTGTGGCCTATTCTACAAATAGAACATTATAAATCTCCACTATCACATCTGACTTGTAGGTTTATTTGGAGTGGTCGTTACCGATTGCCTGATTTCAGTTCTCTACTAGCAAGATAAATAGTTTTTTTATATTAGTTATTAAAATTTCAACACACCTTATAAAGTTTTGTTTTTCTTTTTAGACTAAACCCCCCCAAATTTCAACCTTCTAGCTATTTGGGAAGTGGTAGAACTAGTAATGAGTAAGGGCTCTCGCTTTTATATGTACAAATATAATATATCGTTATTTAAATTCCTTTATTTCTTGTTTATCATCTTGAATCAATATTCGTTATGTAACTTCTAAATCTCACATTTTTATAGGTATTTTGAGTCCTGTCTAAGGTAGGAGAGTTTCTTAATCATGTACTTAAATCGTCTTACGCTCAAACCGTAATTATATTATTTCATTGAAATAGTATAACTAGAGTTAGGTCGAGCTATTTACGTTCATTTATCGAATCCGAATCTTAAACTTGTTTTAACTCGAATCCAAATTCAAATCATCTAATCTTTAAAAATGTACAGTCAAAATATTTAAAATTAAATTTAAAAAAAAAGTTGTTTAAGCTGTGGTGCTACTGACAAATGCTATTTTATTTGTCATGTATATTACGTTATAAACCGAAAATAGAACACACCTTTAGTAATCTTATATATAAAATTCTCGTGTCATAATGTTCGTTCCCGTACTCCTCCGAAACGGCTTGACCGATTCTCATGAAATTTTGTGAGCATATTGAGTAGGTCTGAGAATCGGCCAACATCTATTTTTCATGAAACCCCTTAGTGATAAGGGTTGTCCACTCTTAACATTTTTCTATAATTTTTAGACATTTTTAAAATATCTTTATATAATTCTTATACCAGTGTGTAACGGGCAGCGTGGGAGGGAGGGGGGTTGTGAAGCTTATATAATTCTTATACCACAGTGGGTAACGGGCAGCGTGGGGGGGGG
>CABFOW010001610.1:0-79642 GCA_902141385.1 Timema californicum
TTAACATAAATAAATGGTTTGTGATAATAAAGAGGAAAAAACATACAAAATGTTTGTGAAATAATATAAAGTTTAAATTTTGCAAGCACTAGTATTAATACAACTCACCCTCCAACCTGCGACAAGTTCCTCTACATCACGAACTGGCAGCATATCTTCTATCCAGTGGCCATATTTGTTTTCAGAATATAAGACAACTTTTAACCTTCTCTTGCTTTTACTAATTAATTATAACTAAATAGTAAAAGAAAACTTCAATACTAAACAACCAACCAAACGGTTATTTTCATAACCAAAATCTAACAATTTTAAATATACATTATAACAGTCAATTATCGGATTAGTACTAGGTCAACAATAAATAAAAAATAAATAAAACAGTCATAAGTTTCTTGTATGGACCTAAAATTTGAATGTCAGAAGTGACAGCTGCTAAACACAGGTTTTTGCAGATTATATGGTTCGGCGTAGGGATTCCTAATTTGGTCTAGTTACTTTTCCGAGCGTTCAGCAGTCAGCTGTGAGCTATCAATCAGCACCAAAGAAGTCATGGGGCTACTGTACATATGTATATATGTCAAATATTGTATTCGTATCTGTACAGTATTACCGGTACCAATAAAACTGAATTGTATATCTCTTAATGTAAATGATTATTCACGAAAGTGTGGTATAATACTTAGCTATTTTCAAACAACAATACTTTTATTCAACAGAAACATATTTTCGCATAAGAACATTGAAATAAACCGTTAAATTTGCCCCTTCTTCCCCTCAATTTAGCTTTTAATTTAGTTTATTTAGTTATTAATTATATTTAGTTATTTAATTTAGACTTTAAGCTTGAACTTCATGCTTTCGTCCTTGGAAATGTGTATGTTTATGTCCATTCAATGATATTATATAGATCACTGCCTTAACATAGGTGTTTCAAGATTTTTCCACTAGCACCACCACATACATCAGCACATGACATTGATCTCTATAATATAACTGAATGGACATCTGGGGCTGAGATTTTCCAGCTCTCGTCTGCATACCACTATGTAGGAGAGAAGGAAATTTCGAGTATCTCTTTCTCTCTTACATCAAGACAAGGCAATGTGGCATTTTGACAACGTTCATTAATTTGATTGAATATATGATATACATCAATGTGTAGTTAGTTAAATTAAATAAATGTGTTAGTAAAGGCATTGAAGAGCACAACAAAGTTCGAAAATGGTGAAATTTTTCTTTGAATAAGTTGACGTAGCCTAATATATACGATGATTTTTGAAGGAAGCTTGCTTGAAAGACTTTATCTCGTACCAGAATCCTACCCTATTATAGTATTTACGTTGGATAAAATACCTTCCGGAAGGAAATCTCTACTTCCGTTCTAAAAGGCCGTCCATCCTAACAAAATATTATAATTATATATTATGGTTTTCTGGTACGAAATAAAGCCTTACTGGTTGGGACTCTTACGAAAATTAGGATTTAGTAGATACTACCCTCCCTACAAGCCTATAAACTAAATTATCATTTGAACGTAAGACTTCTACACAAAGTATGTCATTCAAACAAATATAATATAATTTTTAGCTGACTTGTTTAATTATAGTTATCGAACTTTCAACATAATATGGTTTCTGAAAGCGATATAGAAGATTATGAGCCAAATTTAAAAAAAAATTGTAATACAATAATACTTTCTACAAGCCTATAACTAAGTGATAGTTTAAACTTATTCATCAAATACATGTTTTAGCATAAGAACATTGAAAGATACCGTTAAATCTGTCCTCCCACTATGTAGCAGACGATAAACTTGAGCGTCACGCTTTGATCCATGACCTTGTGTATGTTTATGTCCATCAAGTATAATATAGAGATCACTGGTACATGATGCCTATAGTAACCCTAATATTGTGAAACGTTAATATTTCTCTTTTCTGAGACTTTAAATGTCGAGGAATATAATACCTATTCACATATAAATTAGAGCTCTATACTCATAGTAATTGGTTTACTATACCCAAATATGTTTAAAAGCGACAACATTTAAAGTTATCTGCGGGAGTTAGAAAATAAATATTTTCAGTCAAATAATGCCGGAAAAGGAATTAAACATCATTATTAATCTGCTCTTTTAGACTCAAATATTTTCTCCAAGCAAAATTTTTTAAGGAACCGGAACTATAAAAGGAACCCTAAGAATAAATTGCGAGCCAGAATCGGAATTGGAATCGACATTTTATTAGGATTAATAGGCCGTGAAACGAAATTACACACGCATCGACATAGAGTAAAGAGTGTATTTATTTAATATTATTTATGGTAGAAACGTCTAACCAGTAATCAGACCAACGAACGACGAGTAGTAAATTACACGTACGGTGAGTAAGAAGTACTTTGCACAGTTGCCAATATAATCATATTAATACATATATATATTTAGTTTCTTAAAAGCTCCCAATTTTTATAAATATTTTTTAATGAATGCATTTTAACCTCTTGTTTCTTTAACTAAATTTTATTTTGAAATATTGTATTTTTCTTTTTCTTATACATCTGGGAGTAAGAATGTATTTGTTACTAAGGGAATTACAGACGAGTCAATGAGCATTAGGAGTAAGCACTTTAAGTGTTGAATTAACACATCGTGTAGGGCTTTCTGACTCTACTATTTAGGTTAATAGTTTAGGAAGATGAATAGTTTAGCTTTGAGTGAAAGCAAACATTTCTCAAAGAGGGGGTTACCGAGAAATGAGAGTAGCCCTGGTTGTAAAACGAGTCTAAGATAAATACAAATAGTTTAATTTTAAAGTGTTTTTATAATTAATGTGGTGGTTGGCTGGCCATTTTACAGGGAAGTGTGAAAAGTAGGTGGAGTGTTTTGAATTGTAAATCTTTACACTCTCTGCCTTCAAATATCAATAAGTAGGTCAGGGACCGCGTTCATGGTATGTAATGCAAAAGGATTTTTTTCTGTGATTAATACCTAATTGTTTAAATAATTTGTTATATGGGGTGAAATAAGTAGAATTGAGCGCAGAGTTAACAAAAAAAAGTAACGAACATTGGCATCAAGGTTCACACTAAGAGGGTTATTTGGATAATCTATTATATTATACCATAATACGTAGTAATTTGAAAATTAGATGAAATTATTTAGAAAGATCATAACAATTTTTATTATTCTTTTAAGATGTGATGAACAAACATTGGTTTATGTAAAACAATCTCTATTTAAAATGACAACTGATAAATAAATTGTGGAATTATTTAGCTAGTTAATTACCTTATGATTTTTAGCGCGGAATCTTACTACTCGTTCGGGTTATAAGCTTATGTACTAATTACGATAGTGGTTATAGGTATTAATAATGTTATATTTAGAAGAAGTGTACCTGAATTTACGTGAAGGGAGAGTGGAAAACCATTTTAGAAGTAAACAACCCTAGGTATTCCCAACCTATATTCGAATCTTTATCTCCCCGTCCTCGGCAGTTTAGTATATATCGAGAATATCTCCTTAAACCATGCTGCCAACGAAGCGGGTGATATGCCTTAGCATTTCATATATAATGTTTTTTATTTCTAGTATCTACGAATTCTTAATATGGTAATATTCAATAAATATAAATTTAAAAGATTAGATTAGAAACAAAAACCTGAGTCTAATTAAGAACAAAAAAAAGGAACTTTTATTTTTATCAAACTGGAATCTTAAACGGTTTGTTTGTGGAACAGTAATAAGAACTAGAACCGATAAATATTTCTGTTCGACTCCCTGAAAACGAGCTTGAATGAAGGAAGAGATTGAGTAGAGTTGGAGGAAGGTTTATTTATTTGCCAAGACGAGAAGTAGGAAGTTATGGAACATAACCGCGCAAATAATTAGCGAATGGCAAGAGGTTGATCCAAATATAGTGTTATTGTAACATTGGCTTTTTCTGCTAATATCGCAATGTTACTACCCGCCCCAAATAGGCCCATACATATATACATCCTGTAATATAAATACTAGCAAGATTGGTTATATACTACCACCCCAAATAAACTTATACTCATAGACATACAGCATTATTAAGTATCACAGTCTTACTATGTATAATATAGGGGCTCTACTCACTCGTTGGATCTGCTGGAATAGCGTGACTTCCATAACCAGCCTGTTCACACCAAATGCTAGAATGAAGAGAAGTTCTAAACAAGGTATGGATGATGCAGAGACAACATGTTCCAATAGAGGGCTCCAGAAATGCTCTGTTTGGGCCGGCTTAGTTACAGGAGGACCACTAGTATTTTTGAACTGGTTTACGTAACCGAATGAACGTAGCTCGAGTCTGCAGCCGCTCACCATGTGTCTTGTGTTCGTGTCTTGGGAACAAGTCAAATAGAGCTACAACACACCAAGAGACTGGCGGACGTGACTAGAGAGACGTAGCATATCCACCAGCTGCTTGGCGTATGACGTTTTATTACTAGTAATCAATTTCCTAATAAGGAAATTTCCCACGTACCAATCCATCAACTAAACCTATATATATCTAGCGTTCAGCTAGCATCGAAGACGATTAAATCCAACACTTCTACGAGAAGTCCTATTTATGATTAGAACATTATCTAGCCAAGATGACTAAATATATATATTTTATTGATTATATAAACTTTATATTACATCTATGGGTTTGATTATCTTGAACACTTAGGTTTATTATGTAGTTGAACTCAGTCATTATAGGCATCTGTAATTCTTGGCTAAAGGTTTTATTTATTAAAGTAAATTCTGTTATGGAACACTTCATGTTTCCTATTGCCGCATGGGCGCTAGTAGCACTGCTAGCCCACTTACACTACTGTGTCACTGCCAGATAACTCATACTACTGTGGCACTGCTAGCCTCCTCCCCCTCACACCACTGTGACACTGCTAGGTCACTCACACAACTGTTTTTATGACATTTGGGAGGAATCTATTTCAAGGTAAGATGGTGCTTTGTGGGTGAATAGTTACAAATGTTTGTTGGATTTATTCAATATTAGTAGCGTTTGGAAGAATTTTATTGGTTTACCCCTTCATTTATATAGGATATTTACAAGTTGATTATTTACTACAACTACCTACTAGGTGTCATCCATATGCGCGAGAGAATTTTTGTAGTGCACTATTTCGCAGCTAGATAGCAGTGTATACCTTTGAAAATTAAGTCCTACACTTTGTTAGGAGAGAGCAGCACTGTACTTATAAATTTTAAAATATCTGTGAGAGTCCGCTTTTGTATTCGTGCTTGACATATTGAAAAATTATATCTTTGAGCTGTTTAAAAAGGGATTTAGTTTCATTTCAATAGACATCATCTATATATATTTGGAAATGTGAATTTTTTAGTATTGTGTTTGCATGTGTATACAGGTACAATATATTTTATAATATAAAATAGACCCGTAATTAATATGGGCTTTTTTTTATTTCATTGCCACTAATAAGAGGTAAACCAGAAAGTTCAGGTTTGGAACCCAGTCAGTGAATACAAGAGAATTTATTTAAAGTAGCTTTTACTATCAGTGTTCTTAAATCAATGTAAATTACATATAGCCAGAACGGATTAGACGTGTAGCCTAAAAAAAAAGATCATAATAAGATATTAAAAAAACAATAATAATAATAAAATCATATCCAAGTGCAGTCTAATTTTCTTATAGTGAGTCTTATCTAAAAGCCAGAAAAGATATTAAATATGAGCCTTCAAATATTTTTACTCGCCATGTGATCTGCAACAGTAGCTTTTAATAGTTATTATTAATACCTCTAAAATAACACTAATAATATAGTAAAATGTTATCATTGTAGACTGCAAAAATATGTATTTATATTTTCCAAAAAGTGTATTACTACGTGTAATCGGGACTTTGATTAGGCGGGTATTCGCGATTGATTTGGTTACGTCTTGGTATCGAGGGTTTACGAGTAATCGGTCCTGACCAAGGCGGAGCGCGAAAACGTTTTTGAGATGTTTTTCTTAATCAAAAATGACGGTGGGGGTAAAGTATATCTAACAGCTCGTAGATGAATTTATATAATCCTATTACATGTACTGCAAATTGACGGAAAATGAGCTATTTAATTTTATTCTTTGTTAGATTGATGCTTATTTTTACTATTCCTAATATTTGCACAACATATTAAGCTAAACGTATCTTCCCATAAATAACCTTAGAAAACATGAGGTACTTATGTAGTATTAAATAGGTAGTCCTAGATCATATAGTACTCTCTTTTATCCATAAATAAACGATTTTTAAGTACCTACCTACTGACATGTATTTTTAGCTATTAATTTCTCTCTATTTTAATTTACAAAAAGTTAAAATCCATTGATTACGAAGTTATACTCGTTTAAATCTGACATAAGAAAAGATGCTGTTTTAAAATAGGCGCACAATTTCTCGGCTTTTTGGTCGTAACCATGTTGTTAAGTCTGGTCAAGGAAAGCGTGATCAGACTGAGCTCTGGTATCTTCTTGGTCATAAACATTTCGTTAATATCGATATCAGATCAACCGCGAAAACACGCCTATTGAAAACTTGGGTAAAAACCTTGCGCTAATGGGAGTATTGTTGTTCTCTCAGTGATGCATACCATGTTGTGTTAGCTCATATGTGTGTATCTACACTAACATAACATTTCCCCAGGTAATTTACTATCGTTCTTCTAAGTGAATTGGTTGCCTACATAGAGTATTTATTCGTATTTTAGCTATTAATGATATTACTGGCCTTGGTTGAGGTATTTCTAGTTACTATTTATATGCATGGCTCAACTTCTATTTTAGTAGGGTCTACCTTGCCACCAGCCTGAAGCTAGACACGTGGGTCATCTAAAGCTTTGAGTGCAGATTTTTTTGGTCAATGTTGGTTACTATTTCTATGCATGACCTACCTTATATTTGAGTATATTTTCACCAACTTGGTGCTAGGCCGTGGGTCGTCTAGTACTTTATTTACATTAGCTTTGCTCATGAACGAATCTGTGTTATTGTTTAGTGTTTATTGTCTATGCCAGTGATTTCCAGCCAGGGTTCAGCCAAAATTTGCAAAAGCTTTCCTTTTATTGGTTTGCTCATAGCTTTTGAACAATGCGGAAATATTATGTTGAGATAACTCGTGTATCCGAAGAAGATTAAGAGAAGAGGGCCGGTAATAATGCTAAAAGTAAGGTTAGTGAGAATATTGATAAATATGACTAAGTACCAAAGGACATTTAGTAAATATAACTAGGTATTAAATCCTCTTGAAATATTTTATTAAAAAGTATGGGTTGGTTATCATTTACTAACTATACTGATTTACAAGTTTATTTTGTAATTTACCCCGGTCAAAACTAATTTGTGTCAACCAAGGAGGGGTTTTAAGTGTTCCTCCAAACAAAATATGTTTGGTATCACTATTCTATGCAGACGTTAATGCGAGTGGAGCGTTTAGTGCCCAGAACTACACCTATAAGGAGCTCCAAATCCTTCGTAACCCAACTGCATGTGAAGATAAGGCGTTAGCACAATCACTGAGGAATTGTATTCCATACAATAGCCAATTGTTTTTGAGAAAATTTTGGGTCAAACCCTAGACGGCGTTGGAATGTAATCGTCACGTGAGTTATCTCTGAGTGCGGCTGCCACCACTATTAGCTACGATCACGTTAAATTGTAAACAAACTACAATTAATAGAAGAATATGTTTCACTAACTCCTTAAAAATAGATAGGGCTAGTACAAGTTCCATAGAGAAAGCCTGAACTTAGGGGCACCGCTTCCTTGGAGGAAAATATCTGAATGCTGAGGTATTTATAGTGAAAAGGAGTGTTATAAAACTATTAAAAATTCCTTTTTTCGTTTTGTGAAAGGTTATACCTATGTTTCGAACTAGTTACTTTTATCTGAAAAATGAAACATTTTGATTTAAAAGTCGATGAAATTTGGCTAAATTCTCCTTTTTTGTGACATTTCTTTAGATCATAAAACTTAAATTTTAATATTTGTAATCCTATAGGGTCATCTTGATACGTTCCACCTCCATTTTTGTACAAACTATATTTTGATTTAACAAAATACTTCCTATTGGCTATAACGTGGAATTTCTGGACGTCTGAAAAGCGTTTCAGGGATTTTTTAAACATACTCCTATAGTGAAGTTTTATTTAGTACCTCCAGCATAAGGGGGCCCTCACTGTCTGGAAACTAATTAATTTGTTTTGTCTTCGATGGCTGCATGGTCTAAGGCACTACTCTAACAGTAGACTAAGCTGCCAATGATGGGGAGATCGAGGTTTGAACCTTGGTCGGATGTTTCAAGTTTTTTTCAAAATGGCTTTCCACTCTCCTTCCACGCAAATGCGGGTACACTTCCTATACATGTAACACCTTATTCATCCATAAAATCATAAGCCATTAGCGCAATTAGTAAACATGCGTACAACCAGAACGGTTAGTAAAACGCGGTGCTAATATATATATTGGAACATCTTATGCAGTCTTGCACTATATATGTATGTACAGTAGCACCATGGCGTCTTTGGTGCTGACTGACAGCTTTAAAAATGTACCAGACCAAATTATGTATCCCTACGCCGAACCATATGATCTGCAAAAATATGTGTTTAGCAGCTGTCACTTCTGACAATCAACATTTAGGTATATACCTAAATGTTGATTGTCAGAAGTCAGTTGTGAGCTGTCAGTCAGCACCAAAGAAGCCATGGGGCTACTGTATATATAGTGCAAGACTGCATAAGATGTTCCCATTTCTTGTTCCGATTAATAGAGTATAGACCTACCTACTATTTTTCTAACCATTTATCTGAGTTTAACTTCGATTAGATGAGGAAACTCTCCGACTATTATACTATCTTAACCAACATCAGTGTCCGAACCTCCCTCACGCATGCGCGTGCATATGTATGTGTGTGTGTGTGTGTGACGTTGTAATTAGAGGGCAGGAGTTGCGCCTACACGGATTTCATTAAAGCCGGTAACGTAACCGCGAGTTTTAATCAATGACTCCTCCACTCTGCGTTACAGAACAACCCTCCTCCCTACCCTCTTCTGTGACTTATCCTACTACACCCCTTCCTGCACGCATTAGAGGAGCCTTAAAGAAGATACCTCACGTTATAGCTCAACAGTTTCTTCCTCCAACGCGGAGGCTCGCTGGTTAGGATTGGCTTCCTGTGTATTGCATTGGGCTATAACCAGGGAGGCCGCAGTTTTATCCCCAAATATGGCCAATGTTTTCCCTGCCACACTGTGTTTACATTTTCTGCATTTCTCTTTTAAGAAAATGCGTTTTAACATAAGCACTAATTTATGGTTTAGGATAATAAAGGTAGTTTGACGGAATGCACCCACATCAAAGAGGAAAATGAATTGTGAAACAACAGAAATAAATAGCAGGTGAAAAACTAACCCTAGTGCATCCAGCCAAGATTAGAGTCTCAACCTCTTGGTAACTGACAATCTACTATATTACAATACTGAAGCCTTAGACCGTGGGACCACATATGTGATATTTCCTCTCTAAAGGTGACTGTTGGCACATTCATATAAATTTACTATTGTTATTATTTTCCTTTAAGCTAGAAAGTTTAAATCCCCTTTACCTAGTACTAGAAAAGGCGTGTCATATTTTTCTTATGAAGTTTTATACACCTTGTAAATACAATTCAACTTCGGAACTAACGTCTCAAATCAACATTAAAAAAAAAAGGTTGAGTACCTACTACATTTTCTAAAACAAATAAATAAAAATATGGGTGTCTCTTTATGGATATAAGCAAGTGTTTAGCTAAAATTGCGAATTGAGTTTAATCTAATTTATATTTTATATTTTTATAAACGCATTGCATAAACAATCATCAAAAAACAAAGCTATATTGGTAATACTATTATTTTGTCTGAAAGTGTGTTCACGGACTTTCTGTTTAAGTTAAACAAACTACAACATTCTCACTGTCATTTTACTTACTCAAAGGCATTAGGAACTTGAAAGTTAATTGCCGCATCTACAAAAGTACGCCAACTACCCCTATCTTGAGATAGTGTGTAATGAGGTGGACTGGATAGAACTATCTCTTTCAGGTCCATTCTAATGCTATCATCCCATGTGGGTCTAGGTCTTCCCAATCGTTTCTTCCCATTAGGTTTGCCAGTAAGTACAATGAACAAGGTTCTAGAATCTCCCATTGGCGCTGCATGTCCTACCCACCGTAATCTACGAAACTTGACTATCTTAATAATGTCTTGTAATGAGTATAGGTTATGTAACTCCTCATTATGTGAACTCCTACACTCCCCAGAAGCTTCATCCTTTTTTAGAGCAATATCTTCTTAAGCAACTTGTTTTCGAACAGCCTCAATCGTATTTCGTCATCTAACTTAAGACACCACTCTTCACACCCATAGAGAACAACCGTTTTTTTTTTTTTTACTTTCTTAAGTTTTACATTCCTGAAAGACAGGCGAGATGTTAACAACTTACCGACCGAGTAATAGCATGTATTTGCCGACTGTATCTTTTTTCTTGATTTCCAATCTAATATCGTTATTGCTAGTTAAAATTGTTCCTAAACTTATAAACTCATTAACCATGTCAAATGATACTTTCATCCAACAACACACTATCTAATACTCTCCTCAAATTTTCGAATAATCTGATAACATGTGATTGTTAGTTTTATGTTTAGAATTTTTTATTTAAATTATTTGGTTTCAAACGAACTATTGTTGTGTTTGTTAAGAAATATTATTACAAAGTTCATGGTTGTAGATATGGAGGTAGATTGAAACCTTTTGCATGCGAGGAAGATAATATTTCGGTCATCCACATGCCGGGTATGCTACATTTTAGATCAAAATGTTCCCAGGAATATCTAAAATGTTTGTATGAGGCTGTGGATGAGGTACAAGTATCTATAGACCAGTAATATAGGCAATCAGTCAAATTAAACATGGATAGATTTTCAATTGGTTTAACTTGATAGATGGTAATATTTTAGGCCTATCTGATAAAAAATCTTCTTTGTGGTCAAATGGAAAGAGAGGCTAATTTCAGATTCAGGAAATCCTGGTTGGATGATGAATGCTGTGCGAAATAATTTAATGCTAGTGTCTGCTATATCGTCTAGGTCGGATAGTAGTCGAGTTTCATGAACACCATGCTTAACATAAAGCATATAGTCTTCTAGGCGAGAATCATTGTGTATTATCAGTAGAACTAAACCTTTGTACAACTATTAGATTCTTTTAAGCATAACTTATAATCGAACAAGACTCTTTGTCTATCTTTCTGCTCTACGACAAGAACAGACAACAAAATGTATATAAGAAAATTATTTATTAAATATTTAAGCAGCAATACAACACTTTAGCTCAGTAGGTAGAGTGTCTATTTATTGATATAAGTGTTCCGGGTTCAATTCCTGGCATGGTCGAAAACTTAATCACTGGTGCAATGTAGGTTTCAATGATGAATTAACGGCTGAGGACTGGACGTTGTGCCTTTCCTAGTCTTAAGATAGGATGATTATTCAGCTGAAGACATGACAGGCCTAGCAAGCCGGAAGTGGAAAAATATATGGCTTGAATACAAAACTGATCCAGGCCACAGGCTGGAAACAGTAATGGATGTAAAAAATAAGCAGTAGGTCTGGAAGGGGGTCAAACTTACCATCACGACGACAAATGAGGAGCTACTTCAATAAAAGAGTAGCAGCTCCAGTTTATAGAACTGAGATTAGTTACGGTAAGTCTCGCTGTCCTGACCACGCCACACCCTCTATACACAAATGTTGACACTATCATCGCGAATGGCAGCGGCCGCTCGGCCGGTATAGCTTGCCTGCGGGCTCCCTCAATATGGAGTTTTATTTTTTGTATAGAAAATCTGCACTACACCTCCGCATGTTCCCAAAAAAGGATTTTGGAACATTTATTTAAAAAAAATTGTAACTATTTAATCCATATCGTTTCCCTCCTCAAAAACATGACACGTATATTCTAAATAAAAAGTGGTATTTGACCAAATGACGATATTGACAAAGAACTATTATCAACGGCAAACATTTTATCAAATTGGATGCATGATAGGCATGCATACCACATTGAAACGGGAAAAAAACCAACAAAACATAAAGGCATATTTACAATGCTCTTTATAGAGACAACGAACTGCATGAATTAGCAAAAAAGAGTAAGTGTGCATTTGTCCAACAAATTAACATTTAGTCCAACAAATTACAACTAATTGTGTGTGGCAGATTTTTTAAACTTATTTTGAGGCTATAAAATATTTTTTTACCACATTGCTTTTTATAGCTAAGCCAGGTAAAATCAAAGTTTATCCGTATTACAAAAAAACAAATAAAATATTGAAACAGTAGCCCATATGACAGTAAGCAAGGGAGTTTTTTATTGTTGTTTTTGTTTACCAAACTGCAATTGAACCAAAACAAAACTGTTAGGCAACATTTTACAACCTACTAATAACACAGACATATTCACATTAGTATCACACACATACAGCACACAACAAACCCATACACGGTTGTTTAATTATTTAAACCGCTCTGTGCTATGGCTGCAACATTGAATATGCGATATTTATCGCTACGTACATGCCACACCGCAATATATTGCATACACTTGGTAATTATTGCGGTCATAGACACCCCCCTCCTCCATACTACTCTCATTCCTCCACTCATTCACTTTTGACTCGTGAGTGCTGGGGTGGAAAGCAGGACAGGAGTAAGGGGGTGGGGGTGTAAAGTTAAAATTAACATCCCAGACCTGCCAAAATGCTCATTTAATATCCATGAAAATGTCAGATAGTTTGTGATCTCATGGGGAATGGTATAATTAGCCTCTAGTGCACCAGCCACTTTCAACCTGTTTTCAAAGTTTCTCTTGGATATGATTGCCTAGTAGAACTAAAGAGGTCAATAGTTTGATCGTTTTCTATCTTTTATAGCTAAGTTGTTTTCGTAATTGAAGAAAAAAGAAGTTCATGTGTAATTAGGAAATTTTTTTTGTATCGCGTCTTACTAATGTAACTAATTTGTACTAATTACGCTAAGAGTTAGGGATAAGGAAGGTTGAACTTAAAGGAAGTGTATCCACATTTGCGTGGAGGGATAGTGGACAATCATTTAGGAAAAACACACTCAGTACACCCGACCGGGATCCAAACCCCAATGCCCTTATCATTGGCAGTTTGGTCTATTGCGAGGGTGACGCCTTAGACCAAGAGGCCACCGCAGCAGGTCTTAGGTAATAAATCAATGCCATATTACAACAATTCACAATAGTTTGTGTGTATTGTATTATTTATTCAAATCGATCATTAAATTTGACACTATTATTAGTTTACTAAGTATTTCTATGTGGAAAGCTACTTGTTTCAACCCATTATAAAATATGATATTCAATTAATTTTAAAATTATTTTGTATTCAATTTTAGGTCTCGATAATTTTGTATACACATATGTTTTAATTATTTCTTTAAATAGTGTATACAAACGTAATTGATTTTGACTATGGGCCTAATATTTTAATATTGGCATTTAAATGACCTAGCTATCTTCGTTAGTGGCCACTTTTACAAACATTTATGGTTGTCTCAACTTATTTTGTTAATTTCAATAATTGTGAATAAGATCACTCAAAACAATCTAAGAGTGTGCATCACACATGAATAGTGCATACGTCTAAGATCTTAATTCTTTGATTATGAACCAAACTTAAAACCCACTCTTTTGCAACGATTGCCCAAAATAAAAGTGTAGTATAGATTATTATTTCTTTATAATTGTATAAATTGTGAGAATTAATTTTTACCTACTAAAACGACTTTAATGTGAGATGAAACTACTTTAAATTTTTACAAATATATTATATATTAGTGTTTTAAAAATAAAAGACTCGGCGTATGGATGTTGTTGAAGCATAGAAAGTATGCAAGGATAAGGAAGTGTTTCGAAAATTAGCGAGGATAGATTAAGTGACGAGGGGTGTATGTGTGTGTATATATGTAATTATGTATGTATGTATGTATGTATGTATGTATGTATGTATGTATGTATGTATGTATGTATGTATGTATGTATGTAATGTAAGATTAAGTGTATCATTTAATTTCATTATAACTTATGTAGTATATATATAATTTGCATATAAAATGTTACTTTGTGATCTTGATAATTTAAAATAAATGTGAAAATGTATATTTAACTCACACAATGATATAGGTAATCAGAATAGCTTGATCACTATTCCATGATACAGGTAATTGGAATAGCTTAATCATCCTCAGCAAACCAAACGATACAAAAATGACGCCATTATCTGAGTCCCTAGCAACGACCTAGTCATCATATTATAGGTGGGCCTCATCCTTTAGTTGCATGGCTTAACATTTCTTAATGTACACACATTAGTTCAACGAGTACCTTGTTTTGTAGTAAAAAAGAAAATAAGGGTCGCATAATTATAAGCAAGGTCCGATGTTTTAATCAATAATATTATGACTAGATTAAAATAGATTAAAACAAAGAATTAGACTGAAATAGTGCTTGCTATAGATATTATGTTCATGGAATTTGGATCTTAGTGGTACTAAATATCGTGTGTATACAAATGGGACCGAAATATTTATTTACCTTGTTTTTGCCTTGCTTCAATTTTTTTTAAACTTTCTTCAACTTTCTTAGATACATGGATATATTATTAATTATATATATATATATATATATATACACACACACACACACACCTACATCACAAAGAGCCTATTAATTAGTGGCTAAGTTGTTGTGGTGCTAGGTTATGTTATCTTACTTTTTTTTACTCAACCCAATTTGACATTAAATACTTTGGTTTGCCACGTGGTCTAACGCACTACTCTTGCGGTACACTAGAATTACGATGGCAGAGAGATAGAGCTTCGAATTTTGGTCGGGTGTACTGAAGTTTTTTTTCCAAAATAATTTTCCACCCTTCCTTCACACAAATGCGGGTACACTTCCTATTGATTAAACCTTTATATTCCCTAAAACCAGTAGCTTAATTAGTACATAAACGTATAACCCGATCGGTAAGACGCAATGCTAAAAAGAAAGCTTAGTATGAACCTAACGCCATATTTTCCCACCTTTGGTCAAAAAATGTTTCCGCGCCCCTATGTATAATATGCGAAATATATGTACCTACTATCAAAGGTAATTTGAAGTGAATTATTCTGCAATGAACTAATTTAAAATAAGGCTATGGTCATTAGTATGAGTGGTTGTTAAGTTAGTAAGCACGTCGGATTTGTCATTAATCATTTAACCATTTCTAACTTTAAATGTTCATACTAAGCTTTCACTTTGACTCTAATGTTTTTATTATTATTTTATTTAGCACGCGCCTTACTACCCGTTCGGGTTATACGCTTTAAGTACTAATTACGCTAATGGATTATGAATTGGGAAGGTTTAATTAGAGGAAGTGAACCCGCATTTGCGTGGAAGGAGAGTGGAAAACCTTTTAGGAAAAACCACCCCCAGTTCACCCGACTGAAATTCGAACCTCGATCTCCCCGTTTTCAGCAGTCGAGATCAACACGACTAGTGCGATAGCCAACTACGCCACCGAGGCGGGTGACTCTATGTTCGAATATGAGAATTACTTACCATAATATTATGTCAAATTATAAGGGAAAATATTAGGATGAAATTCTAGAAAGCACGAAACCGGAGGTTACCTGTTAGAAACAAGGTTGTTTGTGGCTTGCTTTTAAGGGCAAAGGATAAGGAAGGTAGATTAATTAAACTTGTTTAGAGAAGCGATGTAAAAATGCGTACTATACAGTAAAACTCTACCCTAGTGCATCCAACCAAGATTTAACTAAGCCTTCCTGATTAGAATTAGGAACGCTATCTGTATGGCAAACCTTGCTAGTGAAATGCGTCCTTCTGATGGATGATGTTCATGATGATATAGTGTTTTCTAAATGCAGCCAGGGTTCCAGAAGATATTTTAGAAGCCCATGCATGGGAGAGTTGAGGGCGGTATTAACTCTTCAGCCAAGTTTGTTTCTACGTAGCTAGGATTGCTACCGAGTACGGAGGGTAAAAAGTAAACTGAGGGGTGAGGGTTGGAAAAACAGCTCGACTGCTCTTACACTACACGCACGGGGTTTACGGTCAAAGTTCGCCCTGACACTCTCTCTGCAGATTAAAGGACTTCAAAGCATCCTGTCAGCGAGGGAATTTTTTTTTACACAAATAAATAAAAAAATATTTTTTCTCCACAAAGAGAGCTGTATATACCGATCCTACACGATTATATAGTCACCAAAACAAGGGTTGATTAAAAAGAAAACCAAAATACTTTTTGTCTATTCGTTACGCATGACAAGGCGCCTAGGTTTATAGTCTAGTTTTGGGGTCAGTATCCCGGTATCTGCTTTGGTGACCACGTGGTCTAACGCGCTACTCTCGTGTTGGACTAGTATCCCGGTATACAAATAACTATAAGTTCAAATTATATTGACTGACGTCTGAATATTGATTAAATAATTACAAGGCCAATAATGCCGAGAGTATGGAATAGGCGTAGTCTGCTTAAAATGCCACACAGTTCTAGTAATCGGGACAGCAAATAAGTTATTCCTCTCCTCCCCCAACGAATTTTTTATATGTAGCTTTGTTTTTAAAATGTTTGATAATTTAAAAAATATTCCTGGACTACTAGCCTATGTGTTGTGTTTGTTTAATAGAAACAATAAAACATCTAGTAACAGGACTACAAAAGAAAAATACATGGGAGGGAGTGTAAAAAGTGTATCTTTTTCTCTCATGCTCTTAGCCTATTTACACTAATGAGATAGAAATGAGGAGGGTATAATCTATAGAAAGTGTACCCATACTAATGTGGAAATATAATGGGGAGCCATTCGGGAAAATAACATCAAACCCATCCTCTCCATTACCGAACAACCGGACAAGACGGGTACCCACCGGTGTGGTTATGTCACTCGAATGGCCTACTAGAAAGTAAAGGCCCGTTCCCTCTATGTTGGACCGACACTTTTATTGGGCTGATAAAAAATGTTAGAGACGCTACTGACTGTACTATTTATATGGAACTGTTCACATATATTCCGACCCGATAAAAGTGTCACGTCGGATGTTAGTCGCTTGTAGGATTGTATTGCGCAGTTCACACTTGTGACGACGAGCAGTGACGACCACCCTCAGTTAGTGATGGGCATAATCGAATGATTTTAAGAATCGAATAATCATTCGATTCTTTGAAAAATAATCGAATGAATCGAAAGAATCATTCTAATGATTTTGAGAAGTAGTAAAGAGCCGGTAATAATCGAATATTTACTACTTATAAAAGTAGTTACTAGTTGCTCATTTTGCTTTGTGCTACTATTCTCTTCCCTCTGCTGTCTTATCTCCCAACACGCACCCCTTTGCGTTTTTAGCTTATCAACACTTTTCTATTACTCCATTTAGTTCCTTGTGACATTGTCAAAGATCAAAGTACAGCCACAACAAAATACTATACAGTGAAAAAGTGAACGCATTTCTCAAATAAGTAGCTCGCAATTAATATAAATACTTTTGTGTATGATTAATAATTAAATAAGGAACATACGTTTCCCTTTGTGTTTAAAAGATTCGAAATAATTTACCCTTTAATATTTCCTAAACATAACAAAAATATATAAGGTTACAATCGTAAAATTATTTCATTGAATAAAATTATAATACGATCTGAATATTACGGCCGGGAAATGTTTTATTAAATACATTACAAGTATGTACTCATCTACTTAATAAATTTAAGTCAACGTTAAAAAAAGAATATTTCTCAAACCATTCGTGATATATGCGATTAGTTAGTTAGGAAGGTAAAATTAAGGAAATGAAAAAGAACAATCCACGTAGTAGTGTAGCAAAATAATCGAATCATTTTGTAATTTTCATTCGAATTATTTCTGGCTGTTATTCGATTGTAAACTGTACAACCACTTAAACTTTGTATTAAATTAGCCCTAGAATCATTCGAATGCGTAAGGTCGATTATTGTGTAGCAAGAGGGACTATTTATTGAAAATGAACCTAATAGAAATGAAGATCTGTATAGAGATTTCCTGGAAACATTCATAGTCATAAGGTCGATTTTCCTCAGCACTTCTGGCAAGGATGGGGTAAGGGAATGAATCGGCCAGCTCGCGTCAAGTCAGTTACTGTTTTCATTCGAATGATTTTGAAAGAATCGATTATTCAGAATAATCGAATGAATCGATTCTATTCATCCGATTCTGCCCATCACTACCCTCAGTAGCAGAGAGGCGCACTCGCAGATAGGACCTTGCTTACCAATCATTTGTTATTTTGTGTGTCCATTTGTTTAAAGTTGTTAACTTGATATCATGAAGGTTTAAATAAATACCGAAATTATAATACTACTTGTTTGATATGATCTTAGAGAAAAAATTTCAGCAAGGATTTGGTGCACCGAATATTTTCTTCTTTTCACTTTCTTCCGTCTTTAATTATAGTTTATTATTATTATTATTAGCACCGCGTCTTACTACCCGTTCAGGTTATAAGCACTTACGCTAATATGTAGTGGTAGGGTGATTGTGAGATGAAATGGAGGACCTACAGTTTAACGTGGAATCCGAACCACGGTGGAGGCCTGGCATTCCCCACATTCACCAGTAGTGATTAATTCACGTCTTGTCAGAGGTAGAAGAAGGGTTTCGTAATCAGATAAAGCTGTGCCGGGACCGAATATTGGACCCCGGACCCCCAGCACAGAAGTCTGACACCTTACCCCTAGACCGCCAGGTCACTCCTTTAATTCTAAAAGTACCACATTAAAACCAGCTCTTCGACGTAATTTATCGCAGCCACGGAGTCAACTTTACTGGACTGAATTGACAACAGTTATGAACAGAAGGCTCCAACAGCCGGTAGACGGCAAAAGTGTCAATCCAACAAAGTGGGAATAAAGGGCTTCGACATCCAGTAGACGGCAAAAGTGTCAGTCTGACATAGTGTGAACAGAGGGCTTCGACAGCCGGTAGACGGCAAAAGTGTCAGTCTGACATAGTGGGAACAAAGAGCTTCGACATCCAGTAGACGGCAAAAGTGTCAGTCTGACATAGTGTGAACAGTGGGCTTCCACAGCCGGTAGACGGCAAAAGTATCAGTCTTACATAGTGTGAACAGAGGGCTTCGACAGCCGGTAGACGGCAAAAGTGTCAGTCCAACATAGTGGGAACAAAGAGTTTCGACATCCAGTAGACGGTAAAAGTGTCAGTCTGACATAGTGTGAACAGGGGGCTTCGACAGCCAGTAGACGGCAAAAGTGTCAGTCTGACATAGTGTGAACAGAGGGCTTCGACATCAAGTAGACGGCAAAAGTGTCAGTCTGACATAGTGTGAACAGAGGGCTTCCACAGCCGGTAGACGACAAAAGTGTCAGTCTGGCATAATGGGAACGGACCCTAAGTCTAGTAACTTTTAGAACTGACGTAAAGGCTTCGACAAACGTCAGCAGGTGGACTACCAGTGCCAGTGTTCACGTTCACAACACACTGGCTTGCTGGTGATAGGGAGCTCAGGGTTTAAATCTCGTCCGAGTTTATGGAAGGGGTTTTTCCAAGTGGGATTTACCACATTTGTTTTATAATCCTCTCGTCCCGCAAATGTGGATGCACCTCCCCTAAACAAACTACTCCATACCTATTGGATTGAACCATTAATAACAATGATGATTTTATTTTTCACCGTGTCTGTGGATTATATACTACGATTTTATTTTTAAATTGGTCAACGTGTCTAATTAGTTATCAGTTTGTTATACGCGTATTATGTACTGTACTAATTAAGCTAATATCTTAGGGATGAAAAAATTAGATTTAGAGGAATTGTAGTCACATTTTCGTTGAGAGAGTAGAAAACAGTTTTAAAAAAAACACTCTTAGTAATCTAGACTGGGATATTAACCCTGATCTCCCTTTCATAGACAGTACAGTCCATCACGAGACGGACGCCTTAGACTCCTCGACCACAGAAGTGAATTATAATTATTGTAATTACGTGAATGTGGTAGTAGATGAGAAAGGTAGAATTTATAGA
This sequence comes from Timema californicum, assembly GCA_902141385.1. Taxonomy (NCBI): domain Eukaryota; kingdom Metazoa; phylum Arthropoda; class Insecta; order Phasmatodea; family Timematidae; genus Timema; species Timema californicum. The sequence goes on from CABFOW010001610.1 coordinate 20,189, forward strand.
AAACGTATCCTCATTTTTATAGTGGGAGAGTGAAAATAATTTAAGGAAAATAATCGTCAGCACGCCTTATCTGGATTTGAAACCCGGCCATCCTGTCACCGGCAAACCAGACTAGATGAGTCTGACATTTAGTCCACATGTACACTTATCCATCGAGCTAAACGTAATAGTTTAAAAAATAGATGGGTTGGCACAGATATCATGAGTGAGAGGGTGAAGGTCAACCTACGTAGCGGCATGTGTACCGTGACGGAGACGACTCCAGTGCTTTAACTCTCCCGTTCAGGAGAAATGATAAGTTCACACGAGTGCGTTTGACAATCCCCGCGCGCGCTTGCTACTTTTAATCATACACGGACTCGCGTCCTGGATTAACCGTGTGACGACACTGGCGCTGCCTTGCGGGATTACTGAGAAAGGCGAGAGAGATTACTGACGCCGGAGCAGGGAATTACACCGAAAGACAATCGGGTCAGTTCTATTATGAACGAATTAGTTTACTAAAAAAAAGTTTTTAGGTGATCTAGAAAGATTACTAATTGAGAGGACAAAACGATATTTTCAAAATTGTAAAATTCTAATTAAATACTAATACTAAGGGCCGATGTTTCAATATAAGGTTAACCGTTAAAGTACTAGTTAACTAAGTTGATTTTTAATACAACCTCGAGTTAAAACCTCAGTTTCACGTGGTCTACTGTTTGGCTAGCTTTCTATGTGGAGGTGAGTTAGAGTTAATTTGTTAAATGCAAAGGCTGGTAGTATATTTTAACACAAATTTCACTGGTAAAATATTTTAGGTGGCAGTGTAAATAATTGAATACTGAATTGTTTTAATAAAAGCTATCTTATTAGTTCTTTTAAACACATTTGTGAGTTTTTGACACGTTTTAAACATTTTTTACTAACTTAGACAATTCTCTCCAAAAACTATGATACAAACTAGAGTAAAACTAGTGCATAAATGAGGGAAATAGACTTAAGCACAAAGCATAGGCGTGACAATTAGCCGCAAGCAGGTCCTACATAATTATATTATATTTTTATATTTAAATCCAGTGGATCAAATAAGCCTAATAACTCATTTTTCCATGATTGAGATTAAACCAAAGTGGTTAAACACTAGGCTACCACAGATGGGTGTATTTTTTTTCTCAACGAATGGGTCCAGGTTTCAAGTGATAATTACTATAGTTCGAAAAATAAACTAAAAATTCAAGTAAAAGTTGTTTTTCCACATTATTATTATCATTATTGTTATTATTGTTATTATTTTTGTTATTATTATAGTTATTATTATTATTATTGTTATTGTTATTATTGCGCCCTGTCCTCCATCTCGCCCTTCGGCATCCACAATTCTATTTTTCCTCTGAATCATCCAATATTTGAATCCTTCTTCCTAAGCTTATCTTTTCCTCAACCTTGCCTTCTAATATGCCATTCTTTAAATCCAACCTCTCTTATACCTAAGATAGTAGCGTAGTTAGTACATAAGAACGGGTAGTAAGACGTGGTGCTAATATATCTTTTATACATAGTAATTTAGAGTAGATAATATATTTATATTTGTGTGGAGCCAGAGTGAGGTGCCATTTAGGGGCAAACTAGATGAGCCAATCATTTGAACCTCATGCCTATCTATGTGGGTAAGTTTATGTTATTATTATTATTATTATTATTAGCACCACGTCTTACTACCCGTTCGGGTTATACGCACTTACACTAATGTGTAATGGTAGGGTGATTGTGAGATTAAATGAAGGACCTACAGTTTAACGTGGAATCCGAACCACGGTGGAGGCCTGGCATTCCTCACATTAACAAGATGTCTTGTCAGAGGTGAAGTAAGTTCATGTTAAAATATCTCTTTTTGAATTTATAATTATACAAAGGCATCACTAAAACCACTTGTACACGAGACGGCCAATATTCAATACAGAAACGAATAATCAAAACGCATTTCTACAGTGTTTTGTTTGCCTAGAAACGACGACGATGTTTGTTAGTCTCGCGATATTCCACGCGAACATTCATTTGTTCTACTGGGTGACAAGTTCCCTCGCAGTGTATCGGACCATTCGTCACATGACATCAAGTATATGAGTTTGGTTGAGGTGGTGGGCTGCGGGGGACAGGATGGGGGAGGGGGGTGGGGTCGGATAGGACCAGCAGGCAATGTTTGAGGAACTAATGAGTCCCTTTATCTCTCCCTGGTAATCCTCAGGGACCTCCCGACAACGTGGAATTACGACAAATCAAATTAGGAATGAAAATCGAAGAGAATGAGTGAGAGAGGGAATATATTTTTTTTCTACCCCCTCGCTCTTCGCTCGTGTTGTGTTATCATCCCTGTGGACCGGTGCGCGCCCGCCCTCAATGTGTACAGACTCGTACATTTTTGTGCTTGTTCAAAGAAAAACGATAGATGGGGAGGAGGGGAAGCTGGAAAGACGGTGAATCGGAGTGAGAAGAGAGGGATGAAGAGAGGATTTTTTTTTCGTGAGGGTAGGGGGGTGGGGGGAGGAAATAGGAAAAATGTACCACACGAATGAGAACGTGTGTTTGAACTGTTAGTACAGGAATGGAATACATAAAGAGAGAATAAAAATGAGTCGATGAAAAAAAGTTAAAAAAGAGGGGGCTGGAGATAAAAAATTAAGAGTACACTGTCAACTTTTTTTTTCCTGGTCGGACTAATTCTTGTACTTGATTGCAATGATAGATACGAACTGCTGTGTTTGAACTGTTATTGGCTGGAACACCTTCAAAACCCTGTTTTAATGGAGTAAAATAAAACTAAAACATGTTTATTTAAGATTGACCAACCCGATTTTTACTATACATTATGTTAATATAAGTTAAATCTTGGTATTGAAAAAAAATATAAGGATTTAAACAATGAAGTATGTTTTATGTATTCATACACCACAAAACATTTTTTTTTTCTTTTCAAAAATTACCTCCCTCTTAACTCCTCTGGCGGTTTAACCAATTTTTTACATCTTTGAGTACATATATCTATATATATGCACACTATACATACACACATACTATTTTTTCTACCGCGTCTTACTACCTGTTCAGGTTATTTGCATATGACGTATCAATTACGCTAATTACGCTAATGAGCTAGGGATGAGAAAGGTATTTAGAGTAAGTGTATCCACATTTGCGTGGAGAGATAGTGAAAAACCATTTAGAAAAAACCTCAGTACACCCGACTGGGATTCTAACCCTGATCGCCTTGTTTTCAACAATATAATCTAACATGACAGTGATGCCTTAGACTATGTGGGCACCGGGGCGAGTAACTATGATATTAATCAATGTTTCCATCTTACACAGATGTCATATTATTATAGACACATTGACTTACAAATTAAAAGTTTTACCTGAGGATGTAAAATAATATATTGTTTGATCACCATAGGAATAACTTTATTTTACAGTTCAAAGAGCTATTAAATCTACTTTCATTTATTTATACGTCAAGCTTAGAGTTCTTTTACTGTTATTTTTGATATCTTATTTTTATAGGTTTGAAAAAAACTTCTGTGACTTATAGACAATGGTGGTTGTTGCGCTAGTATAGGTCAGTGGTTCTCAACCTTAATTTGTTCACGGCACACTATTTTTTATCGTGAGTCCTTGCGGCACACTGAACGGCAAATTGGCTACACAACGGGGGACTCGGCCATGCTCTTGAACAAACTTCTTTTAGCTGAACAGGAAATGCGGGGTTTTTCTTTATTCTATCATGAATTGAAATTTTATGCTGGACATGGCAAACTAAAGTTCTTCATAAATTACTCAATTATTTAATTGTACGCTATTAAATTATTTTGAATTTAAGTTTAAATCAAAGTTTTCGAACATTTCTTTCTAATTTTATTTAAAAACTTATAGAAATTTGTATTTTTTTGATCAACAATAACATAACGTTGAGAATTTCGCGGAAAACCTTTGAGAACCACCGCTCTAATTTTATTTTATATATCTTCTGAAAGGCTATTCCCATGAAGATACAACTAAACCAGTGGTCACACGATTTAAAGTATCAGTCTCGTAAAACACTAGATTTCGGGCTATGGAGCGATCAAGGTTTTAAATCCAACAGAGTACTCAAATATTCGTGGAAATAAGAGTGGAAAGTGTGTATATCCCTAATGGGTAGTGAAATATGCTGATAAAACACCCTCAGTACCCCTGGTCGGGATTCAAATCCCAACCTCCCCAACATTGGAAAAACAAACTATATTGGATTAACATTTATTAGGTTACGTGGGCTCACGAGCGTGGGTTTCAACGTAGTAAATATGATAAAAAGCTTACCTGTTAGTTTGTGCTAAGCCTTAATTATTATATTGGGGTGACCTGGCGGTCTAGGGTTAAGGTGTCAGACTTCTGTGCTGGTGGCCGGGGTTCAATCCTCGGTCCCGGCACAGATTTATCTGATTACCAAACCCTTCCTTCACCTCTGACAAGACATATTGTGAATGTGGGGACTGCCAGGCCTCCACCGTGGTTTGGATTCCCAAGTTAAACTGTAGGTCCTCCATTTCATCTCACAATCACCCTACCATTACACATTAGCGTAAGTGCGTATAACCCGAACGGGTAGTAAGACGTGGTGCTAAAAATAATAATAATAATAATTATTATTATATTGCCTCAAGCTCACTTTTTACTACACCTGTGAATTGATCTCACAGTGCTATTTCCTTAAAAGTCCACCTCACGTTCGATTAACCGGGAAAATCTATTCAAGGTAACGCCCGAACCTTAAAAAGTTAGGTGTGATTTATTTTTACATTCTTCATTTGACCAGAATGAAATTGGGATGAATTAAAAGTTTATTCTCATTTCAAAATATTATTTCTCAGTTTTATTCTGCATCTAAACATATGCTAAAGCGATTTCACAGGTCGCAATTCCACTGTTTTCTAAAGTATAATACAGAAAACGACGCGACGTCTGGTTCGAGCTGTATTTCCTAGAATTTCTCTCTTTATCTAAAGCTTTTTTTTATCACAACTTTCAATTTTATCTTGTCACCAGAAAAGTAGGTCACACCCTAAATTAATTAACCAATCAATTAATTGAGACCCACTTCTGTGGCCACATGGTATAAGGCACTACTCTAGCAGTAGAATAAACTGCAGATGACGGGGAGATCAAGGTTTGAAACCCAGTCGGGTGTATTGAGGGTGTTTCCTTTAAACGGGTTTACACTCTACCTCCACGTAAATGCGGGTACACATCCTCTAAATATAACCTTTCTAGTCCCTAAATTATTGTCGTAATTAGTACACAATCTTGTAACCCAAATGGGTAGTAAGACGTGATGTTAAAATAATTAATTGATGGCCATACGCATCAGTGGGTACGTGGTTTAAATGTGAAGCTCACTTTCTAAGGTTCACGGTTGAAAGTGTTTTTCCCTTAATGGTTTCACACTTTATATCCACGTAAGTGCGGGTAAATTTTATCTACGTAAATTATCATTTCCTCATTCCTACCACATTAGTCTAATTACCTACAACCCGAACATGTAGTGTGACGTGAAAATATTTTTACCATACATTTATTAATGATGGCCATGTTAACATTTCTTTCGACTAGACAAGAAGCGCAGTAACACATTTTACTTGTCATATAGAGATAAAATATTGTAATCGTGAAAACTTTCGACCTAGACCCATTTACCCATGAACCAAAAAAAAGTGGATATCACAATTCTGCCCATTTCCATGTCTGTCTGTCTGTTTGTCCCTAAACATAGATAAAGAACTTAAAATTTAATTTATTGTAGGTGAAATTAGAACGTCTTCTTTCACAGTGATGAATTAAAGTTTGGGAGGACTGAGTGTTGGGTCTGTTTCAGAGTTAAGTTAGTTTGTAGGTCGTGTCATTTGATCCTGAAAGTTTACGTTAAAATACTCCTAGTCATTCAATAATAAAACAACAACAAATGCCCATGTTGATTTCTGATCAGCCCAGTTATATTGTTGGTCGCTGTCCCCCATTCCCGCTAAACTTACGACACCTTCTGTAGACGCTTGTAAGTAAACTTTAACTGGTGTAAAAACACATCTACTTGTTTTAATTGTTTTATTGCGTTTCTTGAAGGGGGGTGTTAGAAGCAAAGTGTAAGATTAAAATGGACGTGGAGAAGGAAAGGGTTTAATTATGTGTATGGGGTGGCAGTGACACAGCCATTGAAGGGGTGGGGTTGGGAATTCACTATGAAGACATGGTTTCGAAGAAAGAGAGAGGGGGATAGAATGCTGATGAGACAAAGTGTAAGCTTGGCTGCAGAACCGTTCAAGTACTTGTGAGAGCCATAAGACACTAACGATTAGTATGAATTTGGCCAGGATCTGTTTTCTTTTGGAGAGCATTATTTTGATGAAGGGAGCAGTACATTTAATAATATTTAAATATCGAGTTCTCCCAAGTAGAACTAGTCTATTTGCTCGAGTGGTTAGGGAGGTTGATAACATTGGCAGGAGATTCCTGTTTGGTGTTGGATGGTGGGTGCCTCATCGGTTATAGAGTTAGGTTAAATGTCTTAATTAAGATAATTAATTCCAGATATGTATAGAGAGTATATTTAGTTCACAACGGTGTCTGAGTGATTTAAGGTGCTAGACCCACAATTATTAACATTGTCGTCGTTGATAATGATGCAGTACGAATACTGGACGGGCTCACTGAGGTTATTTCCACACGTGACCTCACAATTTAATTGTATATCCTTTTTATACATAAATCCGGGTGCACTTTAAATGCATCCCCTACTCTTATCTACCACTTGTATTAAGCTAATAATAGCATTTGTGTTGACTGCACTAATTAAAAAGAAATGTATGTACTTTACTAGCGGGTGACCTGGTGGTCTAGGGGTAAGGTGTCAGACTTCTATGCTGGCGGCCGGGGTTCGATCCCCGGTCCCGGCAAAGATTTATCTGATTACCAAACCCTTCCTTCACCTCTGACAAGACAGCTTGTGAATGTGAGGAATGCCAGGTCTCCACCGTGGTTCGGATTCCACGTTAAACTGTAGGTCCTTCATTTCATCTCACAATCACCCTACCATTGCACATTAGCGTAAGTGCGTATAACCCGAACGGGTAGTAAGACGCGGTGCTAATAATAATACTTTACTAGCATGAAAGCTAAGCGTAGGGATATTCAAAATTCCTTGTGAAAATAACCTTATTGAAGCTAACTAACTAGCGCGTTAGATCACACGACCATCGCAGCGGGTCTCATCATAAGTTGTTCACAAATATGTTCTCAAATAAGGGCCTAGCTGTTGAGAAAAATAATACGTCATTAATAGTTGCTTGAGTAGAACACCCATAACTTGTACCATCACAGCCTAAAGCTGTGTCTTCACTGGATCGCCATAGATGAACTTTTATGTTGAACCATGTTATAAGATGTTTCGCATTCAAAAATTATTTAACATACTTCAGTTAAAATATATTTATTTAAATTTAGTAAAGGTGTTTAACGTGCACTTTCTGAACCAACTGATTATATCAGCACACGACTTATATATTAGATTAAATATAGAGTATACACAACACCCAACCCTCGACCGTTAATACATGACTTTTAAAGGGTAAACCACATTTCACAAATAATCAATTTTTCGGTCATACCGGGAATTGAACCCGTGACTCTTAGTTTAGTAGATAGACACGTTAACGACTGAGCTAAGGTGTTGAACTTTAGTCAAGAAAGTGTCCACACTGGAAGAACGTTGTTGCGTTCTGTTGGTGTTTGCTTTCTATAATTAAAATATATATGCAACATTGCAGCTATACTGAAGAAACAGTTTATAGTTTGAAACAACATGTGTGATGAAGATGTTTTAGTGGAAGCCCTGCACTTCTCTTTCGTGTAATTGGGGTTCCTAGGGTACATATGTTGTTTGTTATTATCAATTAATTGACATCAATTCTCCAAACTCCGTTTAATGCCATACCGTTGAACTAATTACTAGTTTTAACTACAACACGTACCAAACCGTAGAATAAACATATATATACGGATACTTGCGACAAACAACTACTTGTGTTTATTGCATCCTCAACATGATACGACACAGAACTTACATCAACAAATGATAACGTTTCATTTACAGCCATGTTGCTGTGTCTATAAGTAGAGCCCCCTGAAAATTGTTTAATTTCTAGTTAAATTTTGTTTTTTAAATCTAACTTTTCAGTGTTATTTTGTGTTTATTCAAAATTACATGTTATCTAAGGTTTTTAAGTATTATTTACCTATTGAGACAATGTATTCAAAATTAAAATTGATTATTGAAACCCTATATATTTCCTTTAAAATTCTTTGTCGAGTTTGTCTGCATATTTCACAATTGTGTAACCTAAAGATAGCTTACATTACAAGAAAATACTAATCAAATTACAGCATGGTCAAAATTTCTGCTTAGTTTCTTCTTAATTTCTTTTTTGTAAAAGCGGTGTTATTTCGTTTTAAATGAGGATTTCGTGTAGCAAAACTATTTCGTTTTATTTCGCTTTTCAAAAACATTGTAAATCATATATAAAAACTATCAAAGGAAAAAGTACTTGATTTTTTTTTCCCCTTTTCGCTTTATCGAGTCACACAATTTTTACGGGGCTCTAACTATAAGCTAATCTATGTTTCTCCAGTAGAGACGCAAATTAAGGTCGGGGACGTAGGGAATGCGATAAAAGATAAATGTTTTTGCAGTTTTTATAGAAAAAAATGTTTTTGCCAAAATAAATTAAATATTGATTGAGTACAAACATAGAGTTTAATTTTCTTCCATGATGATATCAACAGTTGTTGAATATCAGTCATGAGGATAGCGGCAGCCGGCATTAAACGACAAACTTTTTAAATGACGAGAAAAAGTTATCATTAAATTCTAGGACACCCTTGACTGATATTCAACAACTGTTGACATCATCACGTGAATAAAATTAAACTATTTGTTTATACTGAAGGAACATTTGATTTGTTTTGACCAAAATAAATGTTTTGATATAAAAACTGCAAAAACATTTACCTTTACTCGCGCGCCCTATATCCCCACATTAAGACATCAGTATCGAAATATAATATCGGTGATCAAGAGGTAAAAGCTCGAATCTAAGCCGGGTACTTTTTTTAGTGTTTCACATGTGATTTTGTCACTATGGTTTTCTAAACAGCTTTCAACGTTCATGTGGTCAGAATCAGGGAAGAATCCCAAGGATTCAGAGGCATGGAGCAATAGTATTTTGGGGACCTCTTCAATTCCAAAATAATTACAAAAAAAAAAGGTGCTTTGTCGTAAAACATTTAAACTGTGCATACAAAAAATATTAAGGTTTCGTTAAATATAAAACTACATTATTCTTATCTTCGCCATTCTAATCACCTTTAAAAGATGAACCTAGGTCTAAAAATTATTTTTAAAAAACTGTGTTTTATGTGTTTGTGTTGTGGTTGCTGAAATAAAGTTTTCTGTAAAAGTGATAAGTTTGGGGAAGTGGGGAGGTCGCAGTTAAGGTCATTCGGCAGTAAACATTTTATTGAAAAGTTTTAACAAGCGTATAACTATAAACTATAAATAGTGATTCAATGATTTCAAATCATTACAGTTCACGAGTTAAAAGGGGTAAAACTTACTATTTCATGTTTTTTGTGTATCTTTTTAAGGTGAAAGTGATCAACGAATGGGGGTAAAATTTAGTCTTCATGTATATGAAATGTACACAATTAAATATTTATATCACCTACATTAAAGAAAGAATTGCTAAAGCAATTTAAAAGAGGTAAAATCATTTTTAATTATACATAAATATTGTTATTTTTACATATCAATAATTTAATTTTTATATAAATTTTTAACACACATTGTTAATTTTATTATTGTGTTTAAATTAATAATTGCAATAATAATTTATTTGAACTGTATATTTAATTAAATGTTTTATATTGACTGTACCAATTGTAGAGACAACACCGACTAGCAGAACATAATAGTCCCGGCCGAGGAAGAGGGTCAGACAATCCCAACTAATGTGACACACCCAGGAAAAGTGGATTTCTGATTCTATTATCTGATCGGTGTTGCTGGAATGGGTCGATGTATTGTTACTTGCTATTGTTTTCAAGATACCCCCCTACCACCCACTTGTGTCAACTTTACTGCCAAAATATTATAGACTAAAAAAATCTTAGTAATTCTCATTGTCACCTGCTTCAATGGCCGCATGGTCTAAGTGTAACTATCATGTTAGACTAGACTACTGGTGATAGGAAGATCTGGGTTTGAATCCCGGTCGGGTGTACTGAAACTTTTTCCAAAATGTTGTCCAATTTATCTACGTACAAATGTAGGTACAATTCCAATAAATTAAACCTTTCCTCATCCATAGATCATTAGCGTAATTAGTACTTATGCGTATAGCTGGAACAGATAGTAAAACGTGGCGCTAATATAATCCTATATATTATGTACACATATAATTATATATAAATATACTCATTGTAAAATGATCATACTGGGGGTCCGAGACAAATTGCCTTATCTGCCTCAAACCCTCTTATGAGCATCCCTGAATGTGGGCACATTTCCTAAAAAAACAACCCTCCTCACTCCTCATCCCTTATGTCAAGCCGTTAATAAGCCTTGAGTTTTATGTAAAATTAAAACAAAATTACAATGCCAGATGTGTTATCAACACCAAAAAAGGATGAACGCTCAGAACATATTCACTTCTAACACCAAGCCCTTTCATTTGGATTTAATGTTTTGTTTGCCCAAACTCTTTTAACTTTTTGCTCCTCGCAGAAAACTTTAGGTAGCAGCACGACGATCACAAACAAACATTTTACACTGTTCTAAATTCTAATTCTTGTCTGTGTCTAATTTAATCAGTAATTTTTACTCTCCTGGATTCGATATAGATGTGTACCTAAAGGCAGAGGCGTGCTTTAAACTTCCCCTTCCTCCGTCTACCCTTCCACATCCCTTCTTTTCTCTAATTACTCGTTCACTCACGTGTCAGTGTGAAGGTGGTGCCAACTCCGTCCAACAAAGAAAAAGTTCATATTTCCTTCAGAACATTGTACGAGAAAACTCTGCCGGTCTTAGGTACACACATATATATGGTTTTCAACAAATGTAATAAATCAGGGCTGTTTCTTTTATATCCCGACTCTCAATTTTAATTCCACAGCTTTTACATTCTTAATCGCTTTCAATACAATCAACATACATTGTAATTATATTATTTATATAACATAAACTATGTGGCTAAAAAACCTCTAGAACGTGAGGGTATTAAAATAAATGCTTGAGAAAAACGACCATCCAGGTATCAGAAATTGTGATGTTAATATAAATTACTATTCTTGATTATTTTGAGATCAATAATAATTGAGAATATCTAAGTATCAAAGAATCGAGTCTGACATCATTACTTTTAACCAATCTTATTTAAAAAGTGACAGTCTACCAATCATTTAATTTGATATATAGCGAACAAGAACAACATACTGGTCAATCCTCAACACGTTTCCTTTAACGCCTCAATATGGACATTGATGGAAACCACGTTATGTCATATCAGTATTTGCCAGTTAGATAAGTAGATATGAGATGTTTGTTATTTCTGTTATAGGGACAATAGCCGGAAAATGGTTAGGCCCACGTGATATAAAAAATAATGCCTGTTGAAATAGCTCTGATAATTTAAATAAAAACTGTTACATGTAATAAAAATCATTTTAAAGATTAAAGAGGTAATATATTAAGTGACCTAGCGTGGTGGAGCATGAAGTGTTGCCATGGTAAGCAAAGCTAGTTGAAATGGTACTTGTGAATGGTTTTTATAGCTCAGTACGACATCCATTGAGCAGGTAACAACGTAAAAACTTTCCAATGTGAGGTTTGTAGAGTAGAGCCTATGTATGGTCGGTGAAATTGGGAGTTAATGGGTGTAGGCAGAGGCAGGGTTTTTTGTTATTGGCGATAAACGCGAATTGTTTTTCTGTAGCTTCAAAATTTATATTTACACGTTTCACAATGTTTATGAAGTGATCCAACATATTTTCTAATCGCGAATTTTCGCGAAATTTTTCTATTCTCGCGAAATTTTATTATTATCGCTATTAACGCGAAAAATTTAATATTTTTTTCAAACTTTGATATTTCAATAGTCGGATTTGAAGTTTTAAAAACAATATTTTATTGAATAAACATTCCTTCACAGCGTAAAATTTGCCACCATTTTGTTTTCACAGAAGTCTCACAAGCCTTAAGAATGTGTTTGGATCATATATTTTGCGCATGCGTAGTTTTAAAACTGAAACAAGACTGGAAAGAAACGTGTTTTTCACCTCAATTTTTTTTTTTAAATTAACATATCCTGCGTTAATTTAATTACTCGCTGCCAGATATTTATTTAAGTTATTTTGGGTACTCAGCTTATTTTATATTTCACTTAGACCAAATAAAAATATCTCAAACAAGAGATTTCAACTACCATATGTCGCCACCCGCCATCCGTAATAAAAGCATTAGGGTACCTATTTGACCCTACTAAGCTACTGAGCAGGCCTAGTTCAAGTGATGGGAGGGAACTTGAAAGAATGTTCAAGGACCTTCCTGCTTTCCGAGACTTGCAGTGTGATTTTCAACTAGGCCACAAAGAATTGTGCACATTAATTTCCGAACAAACTGACAGTGACTATGTGGATGTGGTAAAAGCTCTCATAGGTTTGAAACACAAAGGTGAACATTTTAATGTTTTTGTAGAAAAATCACTGCAATCTCTTTGGTTGCCCATTTCAAATGCAGACAGTGAACGGTATTTTTCAACGTACAATTTGGTAGTGACTGATAGACGAACCACGATGAGTGAAAAAAATATTACCACATGCTGTATGCTACAGTTTGGCGATATAGATTAGGGTGATATGACAGTAAATATTCGTGTGAAATTTTCAACACAAAACACCACCATTTTGAAAAATTAATGAGAATTTTTTAAAAAATATTCACTATAAAAACCTGCCTCTGGGTGTAGGTATAGTTTCAACAAGCTTTGATTACTCTGGAAACACCTCACGACGCGGTACTTGTACTTATTATTACTAGCGAATGTATCAGGAAACTAGACCAGCATGTACTGTAACTCACACCACTTTTGACTTTAATGTCGCTTTGCGTGTAGTATTTTAAAGTTGATAAAAATATTTCAGATAAAATGAAAGAATGGCTGAAGGATACCTATCATCCCTATTAGTAGACACCAAAATTTTGCTAGACATATTTTTATACGATCTTTTATTCAGCACATTAAAATTACTATCAAATCATTAGGGGTGTGTGAGATCGACATTTTTAGTTCGAGACTAGATCGGGAACGAGACTCAACCATCGAGACTAGATTGGTAACGGGAGTTTTAGAATTCCTTACTTCGGGACGAGAACGGGCATTAAAAATGTAGAACTAATTATTTCTAAATTTGTTAATCTTACGTGCCTTAAAACACTGACAATATTTAATTTGTTAAATGAATACATATACCCTAATATAGGAAATTTAAACAAATATTTATAAAGTTGAAAATGTAAGTAACTTTTAATATTTTCCTATAACTTAGGTTAATTAAATTAAAAACGTTTATGAAGTACATACTAAACATAAATTTACATCTAGAATAGGTTGACAGACATATTAATATTTAAATAATAAAGAAAACATGAAAAGCAAGTTTAAAAATAAATTAAATATGGAAAAAAAGCAATTCCCGAACTTTTCGGTATTACAGAATATGTTTCCTGACAATCGAGTCGGGAGGGGAAAATATTTTTTCCCCCGGGAATCCCACACACCCCTACAAAACATACTTAAATACCACTGCACCACTATTGTAGTAATAATACATTCGTGAAATAAAACAATATAAATTATTTTTGAAAAATTGACAATTTTGCCTTTTAAATGCGAACTATGGCCAATTTTGTTGATTTCAATGCAAATTAAAAAATACCACTAACAACGTCGTTGTTTACCTTTATCCTGAAACTTACCGAAACACTATCTAGTACCAACTGCGCTAGTACAATAAAATTTCTCAAAGAAAATTTATTTCCCCAAAACAAAGATAATTTTTTAAATAAGTGTTTGAACTGGGTACTTTGAAAGTCATCGTGTGTATAAAGAAAAATATTTGAATAAGAGGAAGATGACACTATATTTAAGCTTGGTTGAGATCTTTTTATCATAATATTTTTGGTCTTTCATCTTACTTCAGTATCAAATAATGCTAGTTTCGAGTGTGTTGATATATGGAAAATTATTTAAGAGAATAATAGGTAAATAAAAATTTAAAATTCCAGAAGATTAAATGATTTTTGGAAGAAAATATCTATATCCAAGTTGGTTTGATTTTATTTTCAAACCACCATTCCTCCAAATCTTTTTTTATTTTTTACTTTTACATTAAAATACAAGCTTATTATTTGATGAAATACATACATTTATTTATCACAAATCAGGATATAACCTTTTATTTAGCAATCTTCTTCTCTTTTATTTTTTTACCAAAATATAACTTTTTATTTAATGATCTCCAATCTTTTATTTTACCACATAGCTAGGTCACTGTCAATAGGAAATATTTTCGTGAGATATTTGGAGCACAAGGCTTTCTAACAAACAAAATATGTCTAATGGCTACGTTATTCGTATGCTTACGTTATGACATAATTTTATCATTTGTCGACATGATAAAGATAGTCTAAATATGGTTATTAACCATGTAAATTAAATATCCAACAACTTTTGAATTAACATTTATAAAACTAATAAAATAACTAAATTCCCTTCCTACACAATCTCGTAAACAGAAAATACAGGGTATCCATCACAAAACTCCATTGTACTGAACCGTATGCGCTTAAAATGTTGGAGTCTCATGGTGGACAACCTGAACAATATAATTACGACTCCAGTATACATAAAACTGCCACACTGGCTCATATTTAAATTTTCCATCTAATGATTAAGTCAGCCAAAGTGTTAAGTTTTGTATAGCAGATGCAAAGTCTGCACTCTCAGAAAAGAATATAAACAAATCAAACAAGAACTAAAACATAATTATAATAACAAAGTTTTTATTTGGGGGAGGTCTAACATATTAGCGTGTTTATCTACAGAATTTATGGTCCTGGGTTTGATTCCCGGCACAGTCGAACAATGTATATTTGGTAAAATCTGGGTTTCCCCTTTCACAGTGATGAATTATCGGAGACTTGATGTTGTGTCTGTTCTAGATTTAACTTAGTGTATAAGTCGTGTGCTTAAATAATCAGCTAATTTACAAACTATACCTTAAAAAAAAAAATTAAAAAAAATTGGTCAAAGGTAAGGTGGGATGGAAATGATTTTATAACAATACTTTACCCGAAATAAATAAAACATTGAGTCATTAAATATGTTTAGTTTAATCTCTTACATAAAATAATTTCAAATCATTTTATATTTGCCAAAGGCATCAAGGAATTCGAACCAAGATTAATGATGGTAAGTCTCGTTGTGCTGACCACATGACACCCCCTATCCGTAAATGTGGGTACTATCATCGCTAACGGCAACGGCCGCTCGGTCGGTATAGCTCGCTCGCGGGCTCACAACATGTAGTTTTTATTAGCACTGTTTAATAGAAAATGATATTATATTTGAAAATATTGACCAATACAAATCATTTGTCTTCCTGTATGCATACGTTATAGTAGATCTCGTAGCATTTTTAGCTTTCAGATACAATTCTTCCTATGAAAATTGGATTTATTAGGCTTAATAAACTGAAATTGAAAGCATTCTAGTAAATAGCAAATCCATATTTTTAATAGATCTGTGAATTGACATGCCTTAAAAAATTAGACAAATAAGGGAACAATTTGTTTGTTATGCTATTATTACTACCAGGAGCTCGATCATTAATTCGTCGCTCTGAAAGGGGAAGCCCCAATTTAATCAATGATAAAGATTCTTGATTTACCTGAATTTGAACCAGGGATCCTTAGGCAGCCACTTAAACAATCGTTATTTGGTATGGGAATAATGGCTGATACAATAATTTAATTAATTAACCTAAGCATAGTTTTTCTTCCCCAAAACTACTAGAACAGAAAAATGTTTCCTAAAGTTTGTGGTCCAAAACCTCATTTCAGTCAGTAAGGTGTTTATCTTCTGAGCTAGAGAGCCATAGTTTCAATTCTAGGCTTGGTAAAAAAAATAATTGACGAAATTAAGGCTTACCCTTTCACAGCGATCAATTGATAGCCCTTTGAGTGGGTGTTATATTTGTTTTAGAATTAAACTATTTCTTAAATCGTAGCCTGATATAAAAAATAGGTATAGAAAATAAAATTTAAAAAACACATTAAAAAGTTGGTTTCGGACTTTGTGTTTATTATCAAAGGCTTATGATGAACGGGATGTAAGATAGGCACATCTTTATTCTAGTGAGCTCCAAACTAGAAGTCTCAAGGGAAGCGCACCCGTGGGCATGCAGTCTAAATGTCAAGCTCATTTAATTTGGTTTGGTGATAAGGATGATAAGGAGGTTGCGTTTCAAGTAATGACTAAGTGTACTGATATTGTTTATTCCTACACGGGGTTTCAATCTCCCTCAACGCTAATGAAGGTACATTTCTTATATGCCCTACCTTCCTCATACTTACTACATTTCTGAACGGGTGAACACGTATTGAAAGGTTTTAGCGCAGTAGTTCTTGGCCATAGTGATTCCAAAAACAGTGAGGACCTCACAGTGTCACTACCAAGCCAAGTTTTTTTATGAACATCTTTTAAAATTTGCATGCTCTCTCAGGGAAACTTTTATTTTTAAAAGTAAGAATGAATTCCAGCTGGTCCCTTCCTACACAAGAAATAATAAATGTGGAAAATGGGGGGAAAATAACCTTCCATTTCTTGTGCTCATGGGATAGCAGAGGGTGCTAAAATAATCAAGAAAAAAAAACTTGGGTTGTAGACTAAAAACTGTAGTATGAAGTTGATGGATGAATGCACTACAGGAAATAAGAACTTTTTTTAAGATTAAACACAAAAATTAATGATTGTGAAAACTTTCACTAGGGTGAAAAATGAACGAAGACGACAATGAGATGTGTGCTTTTTTTTTTNTTTACTGATGAACACTTCACATTTTGGTAAAGTATTTCGTTTTATTTCAAATATAACAAAGCATTAGCTTCCCGACATTTCGTTTAAATTAAAATAAATTGATTTTTAAATATTTATTGCGCGGGCTATTTGCATATTTACAATAATTAGGTATGGAGGAAATACACCCATAATTTGTGGGATTAGAAAGTGGGACACCATTTAGTATAAACAACTTTTAGAACACCCAGCCAGGAAACAAACCATGACCTTCCCGTTACTGGAAAACAATTATTAGCAACTGGCGCATTTTTTTTAGTGCCCACCGTTACGTTAAAATATGTTGGGTGATATCGTACGTTAAAATATTAGTAGCTGAGTAATAGAACAAACTAATAAAAAATTGATACAATATTTAAGGCAGTGCTTAGGATTTATTACCTGTTCCTCCAGCCTTAGCTCAGATTTTCTACCCACTTGGAGAAATGGATTACAAATATTAAATACTTCATGTCCACAGCATTGCTCGAGTGGTCTAGGGACGTTAGACTCACATTATACTTTGTTACCTATGACAGGGGTGTTAGAGGTTGAATCTCAACTTGGTACACTAAGGGTTAGACCAACATTAACACCACTAAGGTTATTTGATTAAATAAATTCAGGTTTAAAACTTATCTATTTACAAATAAATGTATCAAATTATTTTAAGAGGGTATTATAATTTTCACAAAACTTGATGTGCATTAAGTCATAAAAATACACTAGTGGAACTAATTAATTTATAGTTAGTTCCATATTTAGGTATATTGCTTTTAGTACAGTCTGTTTTAGAGAGGAATATGCTTTTATAACAGTTAAAAAATACACTAAAACCGTTTTATTTTACTAATGCCAAGTCATGGGATCTACAGCTATTACCTTTGATAGATATTATCAATACTTATAAAATAACACTTTTAATCTAATAAAATGTTATCAATATTGACTGCAAAAAGATATAATTTTTAAAAGCTTTTTCAACCAGAGTTTGACTATTGTTGCTCTTTTCACTACAGCATAGAAGTAGTAGTGCATAAGAATAAAATAATATACCGTTATTTATTTAACTTTATCTTGTTTAGGTGTTAGGTTAATGATCGCAAATCACAGTTAATTAAAATAAGTAAAAATAAACCGTGCTCTTTAAATTGAGAATTTATTAAAAATGTTTGTAAAAAGTAATACGTATAATTTGAGGTGATAGTTAAACTATATTAATTATTACCTGATTTAAACTAAAAATTGTAACATTACGTTGAATAATTTTACAATAGGAGCCCACCCCATAATGACGTTGACGCATATATCGCAGTAAATCATACTACCCGCTTCAATAAATACAACTCTATTAGGATCCCTACAGTGGTAATCTTCTCTGTTGTAGTCCACGTAGGTTAATAAGACATGGTAAAACAATGCTGGACAATATATTTCACTACCTAATCCAATTCAATATTAATAGTTTGTTCGTGTACTTACCAAATGAATCTGCTTACACTAGTAATCTGCAAGGCTGGCCTACATCTGGCGTCCTAAAACGACGAGTGGATCAAGCGAGATACGATGTGTCAACAAGACGTCCCGGCACCCCGAGTCTTCTGGCGAGTAATGGGCCGAGCAGCTTTGAAGACAAATAGAGGATAACTATTTACTTGGCCTCTGACGGTTGGGAGAGGAACCACCTTCAAAACATCGGATAATTGAAGAAATTGGCTGATATTCCGATGGAGCAGCATAAACAATGGTGTACGTGATTGTTGGAAGACATCATTGACGTCACCTAGCGTGTGTTTTTGTTCTCCCACCTCCCCTATGTGCAACGAAACTCCTATATAAATGGCTAAGCAAGTATGCCAAATTGACTATCATATCATTTACGATCGACGACGGACCATTGTCATAGACCTGGACAATGGCAGGATAAACTTGTATAATGTATCGAAATCGTAACTATATCGATTCGTAAGATTGACTCTAATTTATTTTCAACTCTTAAATTTTTGTATATAAAACTTTAATATTCTGTTTCTAAAACTAATTATCTTATTATGATTGTTCTATTTAATACATAACTCTACATTTTGAATGTCGCCACTTGGGCGATAGAGTCTTTGTATAGTATTTATTCTCTTAGATATCCACTACTATTGATTGATTCAAAGTTTGTGCGCGTTAAAATTAATATGTTTGAAATTGTGTATAGTTGTATTTATGTTTTCTAATCATCGAGGTAACATTTCTTATTTATTAATCGATTCGTCATGGAAAGAACTCATTTCAGGATTAATTTATGACCTGAAGATGGTGCCTATGCAGCTCCGAAACATGTCGGACTTGTGATTATTTCACTCCAGAATTACAAGGAACAAGGCATTCAAGACTTTCAGATAAGAATAGATCTCAACTGTCATTTAATCTCTTTATATTTTTATGATCCCACTTTTGTCAAGTTAACTTATCTATCTTATTACACTGTATTATCTGTTTCCTCTAATATTATCTCATGTTCTTTAACACTTGTTTCTTAAAATATTTATGGTTTATTGAATTGTGATATTATAACTTCCTGAAATACAAGAATAAGCAAACTTATAAACTTTTACCAAAGGATAGGCATCAATTCTACAAATAAACTCAATTAACTTTTGTTTTAATCATAATTTTATTGTCTTGTTATCAGTATTATACACTTCATCTTTTACTTTAAACTCATGTCTTTAATACATGTATTTTAATAGGTTTTTGGTTTTGGTTATATATATATATATGTGTGTGTGTGTGTTTTCTAACTCACATTTTTAATGTGTTTTTATAATGTCAAGTATTACATTTTAACTTTTATTTTAAAAAAAATCTCTTTTATCACAATCCTTAGACTCAATGCATAACCTCTAATCCTTGATCACAATCAATGATTTTACTTGAATTCTTGTTTTATTAACAATTGTGCTAAATAGTCCATATACTCTTTATGACAAGTAAACTTAATTGTATTTTCTGTCTTATTTTACTCTGTCAATTTATTTCTATTTTTATCAATTAGGATTTCTTATTTAGTTTACATATGGAATTATCACAAAGTAAAGTAACTACTATTATTATTTTTGTATTAATAATGACTTTTATTAACCTTTGCACATTTAAATATCTTTTTCTAAAGTATGTCCTATTAAGACATTTGAAGTATTATTTATCGATGGAACTATTGTTTAGGTTCCTAATTCTGAGTCAGGATAAGATAGTCCCGGGGGAGTTTGACTATAGTCTTTTAGCCAAACTCTCGCGCTATGTAAACTCCGTTGTGTTATATTTTCAAAGTTAAAGTAACGTAATATATATCTTCGTTCTCTCTGAATGACGAAACTTTTGTAACCGTTTCAAGGTGCCCATTAGGCCCTTATAATGTTCTATTATACTAAATTTAAATACGTAAATATGTTGTGTCTCATATAGACTGAACCGTCAGAATAATGATTGGATTTCAAGTTTCTCTATTGTAAATATACCTGCGCAACTTTAAGGATATAAAGTTGTTGTCATTAATTTTAGTTTACAGCATAACTCATTATGATATAATGAGACCATGTACTATTTTCTGCGCTCTTGTTATTAATTTGAATAAACAGGTCATATGGTTGATTTACATATATCTAATAAGTTCCCTGTAACTTGTTCCTTAGATTATCTCTCTCCCTTTTATTATATTCATGGCCGGTAATAAGAGGACTCAGAGAGGGTGTAACAAAATGTAAAAGAAAATCTCAGATATGAATATAGGCTCCTTTGTATTTTTCCTGGTTTCAAGGTGTTGTATTATAAAGAGGTCATTGCGTGACAGGGGGGGATTCACCGGGACGGGGGAGGAGGGACGGGTAATTCAACCCCCTCAAATGGTCAACAATTGGAATTCAGGTGAAATAAACACATCTGAAAGGATCAACGAAAAATGCGGCATGTAGAGCTAGGAAAACGAATAAGAATTTATATTATAGCAGGAAAATTCAAACTAAGGTAATAAGAAGATTGTTAAGATGCAGCAGAAGGGAGCGCGAGTAATTTTACAGTTTTTATAGCATTACATTTTGTTGACCAAAATAAATCAAATATTTCTTCAGTAGCAACATAGAGTTTAGTTTTCTGCACATGCTGATATTTTCAGACCTTGAATATCTGTGAAGGGTGCCTTGGAATTTTGTCAAAAATTTTAAATAAAGAGAAAAAATGTTTTGACAAAACTCCAGGACACTCCTGACAGATATTCAAGATCTGGCAATATCAACATGTGCAGAAAATTAAATTCTATGTTGTTACTGGATAAATATTTGATATTTTTTGGCTAAGAAAATGTAATGCTATAAAAACTGTAAAAATACTTGCGCCCCCTTCGGCCGCACCTTAAGGGAAACTGCTAGTGTCATCATTGCGTCTAATCAAAACATGGCTGAGGACTACTACAGTAGGCCCATGGTTTCTTTGGTGCAGACTGACAGCTGACGGCTTTGAAAAGTTACCAGACCAAATTATGTATCCCTACACCGAACCATATGATCTACAAAAACCAAAAACATGTGTTTAGCAGCTGTCTCATCTGACAGTTAAAATTTAGGTATATATTTAAAGGTTGACTGTCAGAAGTCAGCTGTGAGCTGTCAGTCAGCACCAAAGAAGCCATAGGGCTACTGTATGATTGAAAGGAGATTTGTTGGCTTGGCTCTTCTGCACTTACACAACTATCACAGAAGGTTCATGCATCCTACATTGAAGAAATATCATAAAAATGTTATAATAAATAAATAAATGATTTAGACTATTCATTTTTCCATTTATTTCTCTCAGAATTTCATGTTTATTGTCTTAGAACGTCACTTTTGAGGATTAAGTTTTAAAATCTTAAACTGGGGGTGTATTACATACCCTCCAGATCCCCTGATGAGATTTAATCCCCCCACCCCCTTCCTGAGAAAGCCCCCCTGAATCCACCTTTGCTTCGTGGAGACTATTAAGAGTGTTATATCACTATTTACTCTTCAGGAGGCTACACAATGACTCTCCAGCATGTTGTATAAATCTTGGAGAGGCTGCACAATGACTCTCCAGCATGTTGTATTATTCTTAAGAAGGCTGCACAGCGACTCTCCAGCATGTTGTATCATTCTTAATAAATCTGCACAACGACTCTCCAGCATGTTGTAATATTCTTAATAAGGCTGCACAACGGCTCTCTAGCGTGTTGTATCACTCTTAAGAAAGCTGCACAACGAGTCTCCAGCATGCTGTATAAATATTGGGGAGTCTGCACAATGAATCTCCAGACTGTTAAGGTATGTTTAAAGTTGTAAATTAAAATATAAATGATATGAGAAGAGAGAAAATTGTGTGATGTGAGATTTAAGCACGTTCTTGTTCTACCACTATAGTGACGTTAAAAAAAAGCGCTAATATAACGAATGGTAATAAGTCATAAGGCTTGTTCAATGGCGTGTAATCACATAGCAAGCAAGCAAACAATACAATGCTCTACCGAGGATTACTCTCTAGCTTTCAGGTCACGTGACCACCCACTCAACCACTCTCCAGTTAATGTCTCGAGCACGCGACGCGCACGCGCAGCCCCCTCAATGACGGGAAGTGTTATAACCACTACACAATTTCAGGACAATAGAACCTGTTTGGTCAGGGTCTAGGTCTAGCGAATAGACTTATTAATGCTAAACTGCGCATTGATCGTACTAGCCATTGTCCCTGCGCTGGACGTGAAAACATTTATCTGTGGCACAATTTGAGCAACTGCGACTGCGCAGACTTGTTATTATTGAACAGTGTATGAGTTGTCTCCGTCTTTGCGACAGACGTGACTTATAAGTAATAACTTTCTATGATCGTTACTTGATCTTTATGTGAGACTTAGACAGATCAATGTAAGTAACAACTTGATCGAGCCTATACCAGAAGAGACCATTTATCTGACCAGAGATGGAAATGTAAATATACTGGTATTCACTATCTTCAAAATAGGGTTATTTCCATTAAAAATGGGAGTTCCATTTATTTCAATGATAAATATTTAATGTAATATTTTTTATGAACCAAGCTCGACTTACTTCGCTAGTCGCATGATATAAGACGTCGTTCTCGTAAGGATAAACTGCCGAAGTTGGGGGTATCGGGGTTTAAACCCTGGTCGGGTGAACTAAAGATGTTTTTCCCTAAATCGTTCCCCATTCTCTGTCCACGTAGATTAGGGTAAATTAACGTTGTTTTTTATATATATATATAAATCCAAACTGGTCGTTAGACGTGGTGAAAAAATTACTAACGGATTTGATGAAAACATGACTTAGAAACTAAATTAAATAAAGAGTAGGCACAATACTTAGTCCTCCATCCGTTATTGATCACTGTGAAAGAGGAAGCTCCATGTTCACCGATGATTCATTCATTGATCTTGCTGTGAAGATAACCCGATGCCCACTAAAAGAAATTGTCATTCAAACGTTCCAAATCTACTCTGTATAATGATTTCAATCTTCAGAAGCCCATAATATCTATAAGGGAAGAGTTAGTCATATTGACTGTGTGAGTATTGCTTAGATAGCATCCTCCCACAGTTCATATCATCCCCCTTAAATCTCTAGGGGGTTAAAGACGATAGGAAAGAGGTGGGGGTGAGGGGCCAATTCCCCTGCCACCGACTACAGCGTCGCTCCTGCAAGCTTGAGGCATCCCTTAGCGTCGCGGTGGAATTAGCAAGAACTGAACAGAACGAGGAAAATATTATAATTGCCATGATAGCGATCATAGATGGCCAACTACTCTATGGATTTGTTTCCAATTATTGACTTTCCATTCACTTTCATTGATGCGCTTTTTTAAAAATCACCTTGCTCTATGCTCTTAGATTGTGTATTGTGTTTGTATATTTGAATAATTTTTATTTATTAACTTAACTACAGTTCGATTTTCATACATTAAGTCATGTGATCTCTAGCTGTTATTTTTGTATGGATAATATAAATACCTATAAAATGTATCTAATAATATGGTATAGTGAAATGTTATCGATGTTGCCATAAAAAATAAATAGTTTGATTTATTTAAAAGGTTCTTACTATGAAAATTGGAATGTGTGTGCTTAGAATGACTTTAAACTCTTCAATATAACAAATACAAGCTGCGAATAAACACCCAACAAATTGCCCAGATCTATCTACAGAGATGATCGAGTGGTCTAAAGACATAATTATATTAAAATTTCATTTGGCTGTCGATTATGGATAGTTCTAGGTTTGAATCTCGACGGTGTGCTATGGAGAAGATTACTACAGTGATTTTCGAATCCTCTTTTCACGTTATTGCATAATTATGACTAATAATATCTCCTCCATATAACATCGCTTGGACAAAGTCATAATAACTCTTGTGTTAAACGTACAAACTGCGTTAGAGTCCGAATGGATATTAAGCCATGAAGACAAATAAAATTGCACAAAATATCAATTAAAAACAAGATAAATTGAGTATTTTACTTACTCTTTAAATTGTGAAGTAAATCTTGCAAATTTTATTCATTTTGGGATATTTTATGTGAAAAAAATAATGTAATCAAACGCGCTGTTTATCTTGGTCTCTAGTCAAAAGAATTAGGCCAACGTATAGTAAAAAATAATATTTTTGTGTCGGTTTCAAGAACTCATTGTTCCGTAATAAATATTATATTTGCAACTAAACAACCTCATCTATCCCCTTCAAACGAAGTTGTGGTTCACCACTGACTATAACTCTATCATTAAGTTTTCACTTCTCAAATCCTGTGCTCTATAAATTTCTAACATATGATCCAGGCGCTGGTGTGAAATGGTTAATGAAAAAAAAATCCATATCTTGTTTCGTGCAAATAAAAGCAGTATTTTAACCCCATAGATGATTTCCTACCCCCCACTGTGCCACAAGGGATGTCCGCATGTAGCCACCACGTATGTACGGTGGAGGAGAAGGGGGGTGTTTAACGGAGGTAGGGGAGCATGTTGGGGTCACACTGTTGCTCACCAACCAATAAAAAAATGAGTTACGTGAGAACCAGACGAATACACAAAGAGATGTAATGAATGGTTTTTTTTTCTCACGACCATGTCTCGATGACACTTTCTTGACTCCTCTTGGGTTCAAATACCTCCGGGACCTAAGAGTTTTAACTGGTTAGTGACATGTAACTCTCACTCTTAATTTATGATAAGGGTTGAATAATGTGAGAACAGTGGACGACCGAACATCCCACATACATTTTGTTTGATGATATTATTTTAATAGAGAGTGAACGATTTGAGAAGACGACGCTATCTAGGTTTAGCTTCCATACTAGGATAGCTCGGTATAAGCGACGTCATATTAGCTTAAAAGAAATTATAATACAATTTTATGTTTGAAGGTTTATAAAAGAAAAAAATCAATACAAAGTTAATAACATTCAAGAAGAGATCAAACATCAATATTTAAAAACATTCAGAAAAAAAATTATTGTAAATATTTTCTGAAATCAATTTATATGCTCGATATCCTCATTTTAATTTATAATTTTTATTTTTATTTTAAATCAAGACTCAATAATGACTTGAACGATCACCGGTGCGGGCGTGGACAGTGGCGTCAATCTCGTTTATTTTGATTTGCCAGTGGTTAGGTGATTGGAGCTTGAATCCCCTGCGGGTGTACTGAT
The DNA here is from genome assembly GCA_902141385.1 of Timema californicum. Lineage (NCBI taxonomy): Eukaryota > Metazoa > Arthropoda > Insecta > Phasmatodea > Timematidae > Timema > Timema californicum. The sequence continues at coordinate 46,139 of CABFOW010001610.1, forward strand.
GTTTACAAAATAAAAATCCCATGTTTACTTCAAGCAAAAGCAGGTACACTTCATCTTAATCATACCTTCCCCATCTTCGTTATAATTAGTGCAGGGATTCAGATAGGCCGTGTGGGTGTTCAGATGTGGAGCAGTGGACGGTTGTACAAGTTAGACTAAGAGGTATGAATTAGCTGGTTAGTTGAGATAAAGTGGACCTACATTGTGAAGAGAGGGTGTGAAAACCACATTGAAATCACCCCAGGGCAACCAGTCAAGAAATTAAAGATAATATAGATTATTTCAAGACTGTGTTAGTTATATACCAAACTACTTTGGAAATGTAAGTATTCAATTCTGCATCGGTAAAAAGAAAATCAATTGACACATTAAGGAATGTACTGTACATCCCGTGTTAAACAGTAATAGGTTACTTTAAAGATGATAGCTTAGTGAAAAACTACTTGTATGAAAAAAATTGACTGACAACCGTATTTTAGCTAAACATATCTAAAGAACAAACGAGCGAACCTAAATAGTAATGATTTTTAAGATGGGGATGTAGCGTACGAGAGAAAAGGTGTTTTCACAGTTTTCATAGCAAAACTTTTACTGGCCAAAATAAATAAAATATTGCTCCAATAGAAACATAAAGTTTAATTTTCTTCACATGGTGATATCAATAGTTCTTTAATATATGTATAGCACCAGTTATTAGATGACAAACTTATTAAATGACAAGTAAAAATTGGCATTAAATTCCAGGCTACCCTTGACCAATATTTAACAACTGTTGAGGTCATCATGTGAAGAAGACAATTGAACTTTAGGTTTTTATTAGAGGAATTTGATTTCTTTTGACCAAAAATGTTATAATGTAGAAACTGTCAAAACCCTTACCATTTCTTTCGTCCCCACCCTAAGTAAACTTGTTTAAAGACGTTGTTGTTGATTACATTTTTTAGGTGATTAGCTTTCAAAGCTTGCGCTAAAACTCGTAGGTAAAATATAAAGCCTGTATTAGATAGGGGAGGCTACATGGGCTACAGTTCTGGTCCGCATCTAGTATCTTCAATTTTGACAGGCAAAGCTGTTATCAAACCAAGTAAATAAACTACTTCTAGTGATTTCATTGTTTCTTCCTTTAGGAATTTATTAAAACATATCTACTTACAATAAATATTAATGAGTTGTCATTTCACTACAACAAATTATGTCAAATTATACATTTCCCTGAATCATGAGAACTCCAACTTCTAATTATTTTTTTTTATATTTGTTCCTATTAGTCTACTTTTATAAAAATATTTTCAAATTAAAATACATTCATCGATATTAAAAATAATTTTTCAAACTTTATTTGATGTTCCGAATATTTATCTTAAAAACACAAACGAATCGTATTAGGGGTGGTAATACGTTTTTTACACAAATAAGAATAATGAAATGCATGTAAGAGATTCAAAATAAAACATGTTGTATATACTATTTGAAACAAATTGAATCTACAATTTCATCTTATGTGGATTAAATATAAAATCCAAACATAATTGTTAGAGCTACAAGACAAAAATAAGAGGTGTTAGTTAATATCTGCATTCAACTAGTTTTATGATTGAGGCTAAACTTGAATAAAGCTTTGGTACGAAATAAAATATTTCAATCTATATTCAAAGCTTCTGCTATTTTGATCCTGTCATTAAATTACTTTCGCCAGTGGTGAATTTTTATTCCACCACGTATTATTACCGGCTTGATATATATATATATATATAAATATATATAAAGTACGCTAATGTGGTAGAGATGAGTAAGGCAGAACTTTGAGGAAATGTATCCACATTTGCGTGGAGAAATAGTGGGGAGTCATTTAAATAGAAAAAACTTCTCATTGCATTTGGCAGGAACTCGAACCTTGACCTTTCCATCACCGGCAAACCAGATTAAATGAGTTTTACATTATTGATGATATTCATTGTTTAGATGTAGGCTCGGGGGCAGTTTACCCTCGCAGACAATATTTGAATCGGAACGTCACGAAATTCCGCCCAGATGGTCGTAATGTTGGTTAACAATATCCAAGTCGAGCCACTTCCCCACTTTTCCCGCCTACCCCCTACGGCCTGTTAGCGCAACCGTGCACGTGTCACAACAATCATTGTACTTTGCGCACGCGCAGATGGTCCACGAGCCAAGTGTGAGCACACGGGGGAGAGGGCGGGGGGTTTATCCTAAGAATGCAGTTTAACAATATACACTTGAGCTAAAATAAAAACAATCCAACACTTTAGCTCAGTCGGTAGCGCGTCTGTCCACCGAGCGAAGGGCTCCTGGCTCTATTCCCGTTATGGCCGAAACATGGATAATTGGTGAAGTTATGACGTCCGCATTCACACCGATAATTAATGAACGAAGGGTCCGCTTCAGTGGCCTCATGGTCTAACGCGCTACTATCACAGTAGACTAGACTGCCGATGACAGGGAGATCGAGGTTCAAATATCAGTCGGGTGTACGGAGGGTTTTTCCAAAATTGTTTTCCACTCTCCCTCAACGAAAATGCGGGTATAATTCCTATAAATATAACCATCTTAATAATTGAAACCATTAGCGTAATTGGTACCTAAGTGTATAACCCGAATGGGTAGTAAGACCTGGTGCTTAAAAAAAATTAGGGAGGGACTGGGTATTGGGTCTGTCTTAGAACTAAGTTAGTTTTTAAGCCATGTGACAATAATTTAATCAATCATTTCTGAACGTGAACGTTAAACATTCCAAATTATTATAGTTATAAAACATCAATGGGCATATTATACTAGATATTAAGTTAGTATCGTTTGACTTTACAGTGGTGGAAAGGTCGGGATTCGAATCCCGGTGACGTGCCCTGATGGTGGTATGTACTAAATGATTTTACACTTTTCCTCGATGAAAATGGGTATACATTTTTTATAAAATTCTAACTTCCTCATCTCTATCCTATTAGTGTCAAAATATGGTTATACCCTGTAATCAAATTAGAATGCATAGCGAGATAAAAAAAAGATAACATTCAACTATTTTGATATTGAGCCTCCGTCTCAACAGGTCAGTGGCATGCGTGCTAACCATTTTCCTAGCCCTACTGGTCACAATACAACAACAATATTCATAGGAAGAGATCTATCTCATCATCATTATCATGATTAGGTCATCAATCTTGCGATAGGATTGTTTCAGCTCTTCACTTTTACCAACCCTGGGCCTAATTTTTTACATCTTTGTACCATCTTGTTCCAGCATTGTCCGCTATCTTATTCATGTAGGTATTCCAGTTTTTGTATTCCTATTGAATTTTTCCCTTACACATCTTCTATAATTATTTTCGTCAAACTATCATTTCTCAGTGTATGGCCTACCATGCTAACGCTACTTTGCTTTATATATTTCCCAAGCTGTATTTTTTAATTTTCTTTATCTGAAAACTTTACTAGTTACTAGATTTCCTCTAAGGTGAGGGGAATGTATAGGGAATGTGAGAAAAGACCAGTGTTTTTACAATTTTTATATCAACACATTTTTTGGTCAAAATAAATCAAACATTGCTTCAGTACAAACATATCGTTCAATGTTCTTCAAATGGTACATTAACATTTCTTGAATATCAGTCAAGGATGTCCTGCAATTTAATGACAACATTTTATTCTCATTTAGAAAGTTTGTCATCTAATGCCACCATGCTCATGAGTCATGACAGATATTCAACAATTATTGATGTCAATATGGGAAGAAAATTTAACTCTATGTTTGTACTGAAGTAATATTTTATTTATTTTGTACAAAATAATGTTTTGCTATAAAAACTGAAGGAAAAAAACCCACTAATCCTTTCTTGCGTCCCCTACACCTTAATGTATTCATACGTCATGTAATATAATCTGCAGTGGTCACATTAGATATTTATTTTTAATACCTATAAAATGACACTAATAAAATATTAAAATGTACATATTGACTACAAAATATTTGTTTATATTTACTAAAAGTTCCTTCGTATGAAAATGAGATTGAAGTTCTGGAATTGTCTTGTGTAGTCAGAGTAAGCCTGCCTGTGTTAGCACGAGCTAGAAAGAGGGTGGTCGGGTGGTAGTGGGTGGGGGAGAACATCAACACGACTCTTGAACAGTCTGTTGTTATTCCCCTCATAGAGAAGTGACTGGCAGCCACTTCGCGCTTGTCTGCCGGCTGCACGGCGGAACCCTTGCAATAATAACTTCACACAATTGGTCACAATCTCGCTAGGGGTGCGACATGGACTTGTATCTGCGGTAGAAATACTACAGCTATGTATTACTACACCTTTTTTTGGATGATTAATTATAATTATTGCTCTTGAATTAAATTTAGTTTCAAATTGATACCTGGAATTGAATCCAGAACCTTTGACTAACTGTGCCAATTATCTCCCACTGAGAGATACAAGAACAGACTCGTGCTCAGAGTTCACCTATAGTTGAAGACAGTCTATGTGTTATTAATAAAATATAATAAGGCGTGAGAAACCTCAAAACTTCAAATCGTCTTCTAAAAAAATATCAGCTCCACCCTCACTTTGAAAAAAAAAAAGTTTCAGAAATTGCGAAGCGTCGCAATAAAAATAAATGGAACGGAACTCCGCACGGACTTTCTCGCTCTATTTTTTAGAAATGAAGATACTCAAAACTTGTAATATATGTGAAACGAAATAATATACACTAGCAAACCCAAGTATAAATTGCACTATACTTATGTAAAACTTTTTTAGTCACGATTTTAAAATTTAAAATTTTGTTTTTAAGGAACTAATGTCCTCATTTATATGTTTGGACCGATAAAAAAGATCAATGTTGAGTCCACAAGGGTCAACACTTCGTATTAAAATTTCAACTTCCGGTTAACATTTTCGACATTTCATTAGGTGTTGCAAATCTTCATGCCATCGCATTGCTATTAAATTCCTGATTTATAAATTTTGACCAATAAAAAATGTAAATATAGACTATTGAGTATAAAATAGATATGGATCATTGTTGTACAATCATTTCTCCTAAGAGGTTTAAGGAAAAACAACATAAACTTTTAGAGACTTACTTACATTTAATTACTCTATGGCATTGGATAATTATTGCGTTAAGACTTTAGTATATGTTTACAACTAAAGCTCACAAAAATGTATTAATATATTGGCCTATATCTCAGAAACTGTTGGATTTATAAAAATATATTTCATATAAAAATTTTTATTTTTAATAGTACTACAATTTTGCAATGATAAGTTATTTTGTTATCTCAAATAGTTGCGGAGATACGAAAGTTTCTTCTTCTGTAAAGTACCCTAAAATGCCATTTTATGGTAAAATGAAAATATCCATTTTATTTATAATCTTAATCAACACCTAGATACGAATTTTAATCAAAATCGATTTTTTCTCTTTTCGCCCTTTGTTAAACTAATCTTAATTTTAAGTTTAAGCAGACCCACAGACAGACGTCGTTGCAAAGACCCCTTTTTAGGGTTTGGGACATCCATCAACATTTCAGGTTAGATTCTCTTTTGCGGTCACAATGCGTTTACCTTTTGTGTTCGAAAAGTTAAAAAGTAAAGAAAAGGTAAAAATATATATATTTACGTATAACTTGAAAGTTATTGGTTTTATAAAAATATTCCTCTTATAAAATATTTGTATTATAAAGAGACCTACATATTTTTAACAATAAGTATTTCATATATCAAATAGTTTAAGAGATATTATTTAAAAAAGATAATTTACGCATCAGACCGGAGCCCTTAAAGTTATTTTGGCGAAATATTGAGAGAAGCCATTTTGTTTGGAATATTTAGAAACGTTTAGAAATGAAATTTAATCACAATCGTTTGTGCCGATTTTGAGAAAATCTTCTTTTTCTCTTTTTGCCCTTCAGTAAACTACCCTTAATTTTATGGTTAAATATTCAATTCCAAAATAACCTCAGGGTAACACTATGAAAACCCTAGATACCAAGTTTTAGCCCCATCGGTGAATTAGTTTCGGCTCTAGTTGGAGGTACAGACAGACAGACGGAAAATCAAAAACATTTTTTTTTATTTGGGGGGGTGGGGGTCATGAAGCGTCAAGATTCATCAAAATCTTGAATTCAATTTTTTTTTTGCGGTCATAATACTTTCTCTACCTGTAAGATAGCGAGAAAGTAATAAATACACTAAAAATACTCTGCATATACAGTTATCACAATTTTGAACTGTCATGTACTCTTCGTTCAACCTGAAAGTTATCAAGTCTGCCTTAAATGGTTCAACTATGGCTTGATTTATAAGAATGGTCTGTAGTTTAGTATTGTGCAAATAGGCCTAACGCTATATAAATAAGCACAATATTATAACAATTAACATAAATACTCAAATTTGAATTCTGCTTTGAGAAAATTTCGTATAATTTGATTTACGTTCATTTACATGGGTGGTGTGTAGAGTAAGTTATAAATTGAAAAAATGGATCTCGTACATTCTTAAAAGATAATAATTATAACTTTAAATATAATAAAATACATTTTTATCAAAAACACCTTCCCACGCCCCCCAAAACAACCATCAAATTATATTCTAGTGAATAGTATAGTTGCATATTCAGCTAAAATATGCTATGCAAATCTTTTGAACTCGGGACCAAAATTTAAACCAGAAACACATTCATTCAGGCTCCCCTTCAGCAAAATAAAAATATGTATCCGTACCCCATTTTTCTAGCACCTCATTTTACCACCCATTCGAGTTATACGCTTATGTAATACTTACAATAACAGTTTTATGGATTAGGAAGGCTATATTTAGAGGAAGTGTACCCACATTTGCGTGAAGCCAAAGTGGAAAACCATTTTGGAAAAAACACCCTCACTACACCCAAAGCGACTCGAACCTCGATTTCCCGTCATCAGCAGTCTAGTCTACTGCAATAGTAGCGTATTAGACCACGCGGCCACCGAAGCGGGTTCTCCCAGTTTAATTTTCAACTTAGTTTTTTTTTTGTGTACACTGCTTGTTTAGACTAATGATGTATATTTGATCGAAGGGAGAGTGGGAAGTGATTTGGGTAGAAATACTTCAACGAACCCAAGCAATGCATGCAAGTACTAATCTCCCTGTCACCGGCAAACCAGACCGTGTGCCCGATGGTGCAGGTATAGTTTTTTAAATCATTATTACGTCTAACAAAAGGATTAATATATATTAACTTAAAGGATACAAACTCTGGGGGTTGCTTAGAGGAACTGAACATGTTTTAGCGTGGAGGTAGGATGGAAAAAACGCAATGGTAGTCGCACATGTAAAATCACCCTTCTTACCCCAACCGAACATCGTCATTCCCATCACTGGCAATCCAATCAGGCCCACCCAATGGATTAAGAGTGTTGGGCCACTGACATTTTTGGGACCCCCTTTATTGCAGCCATCTCTGTAATCGAGAAAGCATCACTCGCTCTCAGGACACATGGTCTAAAAATATAATCAATCGTCTGTGCTGTTTTTCTTAACATTTTCTGTTGTGAGCCGATCAAAACATTACTAAATTTTTAGAGGAAGGCTAATTTTATACCCTTATTTCATCAAGCCTAGTGTCTTAGCTCTGTAGATACATAAAAAGTCGTTGAAAATGAGCCAATGTCACATTTTCACACATTTTGTTTTTACCAATAAAGGTCAAACTAAAAAGTTGTTAAGGAAAGAAAGCTTTTTTGAAATCTTTCGACGTTATTTTTGCGTGAACCATGTTTGTAAATAATGCACCATAGAATTAAATGTCGCCTTAGATATGAACGTCTGGGTAGAAATTTCTTGCTTACCAAGGCAGTCCCGTTAGCCCAAAATAATTGTTTTAATTTTTTTACTTAATCTATTAGGACATTAGGAACTCAAATGATATTTGCCACACCTTCAAAAGTATGCCACCAATCCCTACCTTGGAACTATTTCTATCCAGTCCACCTCATTACACCCTCTCTCTTTCAAGTTAATTCCAATGTATCTTCCTATCTGCGTCTAGATATTTTCAATAGTCTCTTTTTAATGGTTTTTCCAGTCAATACCCTGTACACGGTTGTTCTAGATGGGTCCATTCTCGCTGCATATCTTGCCCACTGAGATCTACGAGATTTGATTATCCTAACAATGTCTTGTGATGAGTACAGGTTATGTAACTAAATGTAACCTCCTCCACTCACTAGTAGCCTCATCCCTTTTTGGACTTTATTATATTGTATTTACCTAATTTGAACTATTATCTGTGCAAGGAAAAAATAGTTATTTCAATACTAAGCTTCACTACTATTATCTTTACCATGCAAATCGCCTTTAAGAAACTGAATATAAAAAAAAATTAGTAAAATAATTCCTTTTATGGACGTGATGTGATTGCGGCAGGACTTGCTGCTTTAAGAGAGTGATGTTTTGGCAGAGAGGTGCCATCTTCCTTCCCCCCACCCATCCCTTCCGGGAGATACGGGAGCCAATGGTAAAATGCCACATTAGCCCCCCGCTCCGGGCGACATTGAATCCAGCGAGCATGGTATCTCAGCCTCGGTGCGAGCGTTGATTTTTTTTAAGCAAGCCACTTGTAAACTAGGGACAAATTATATATAAAAAACTATTCATCTCGTGAGAATTTTGCGTTCTTGTATGTATACAATGTTCTCGGGTTGTGACTACACTAGCCCCATGACTTCTTTGGTGCTGACTGACAGCTCACAGCTGAAAGCTGACGGCTTTGAAAAGCTACCAGACCAAATTATGATTATGTATCCCTACGCCGAACCATATGATCTGCAAAAACATATGTTTAGCAGCTGTCACTTCTGACAGTCAACATTTAGGTACCTACCTAAATGTTGAATGTCAGAAGTCAGCTGTGAGCTGTCAGTCAGCACCAAAGAATCCATGGGGCTACTGTAGTTCCTTTAAGATATAGCCGCAATTTATTTACATTTTACAGACCGCATGTTTGCCAGTGGTTGACCCTGGTAAAGTCTTTAAGATCTAGTCAGTGTCCAAAGTTCGATTCTATAATAAGCTTGTATTGGATATGTTACATAAAAGGTACCCGAATCAGTTGTCTCACGGTCCAAAGCATCTACTCCACAAAATAGTGGATTACCGATTCCTGTGAGATCGGGGATTTAGGTCGGGCACACTGAGGATAGCTTTTCCTAAATGTTTTACCAGCCCTCTCAATGAAAATGAGTGTATATTTTCTCTAAATTAGCCCTATCCCATTGGTGTAAATACACGGGTACCCCAAAACGCATGAACGTAGTGCAAAAAAAAGTATTGTCAATAGCAAGTTTTATTTATATATATTTATTTTAATATATTTATATATATATATGTATTTATATATATATTTATATTTATATATATGTAAATATATATACATATATATAGATTTATTATGTTCCTATTTTCACCATTTGCATGATGTGAACAGTTCCACTTTTAGCGCCCAGACATTGCTTTATATTATTAAAATTATTTATATATCTTACAAAATTAGTTAAAGCTTAGTCGAGATATGCTTTATTTATTCTTTTGAACCTACATTCCACAACATACACAGATCTGAAAAATAACTATCCAAGAACATTTTTATTATTTTAAGGTGACTTTGACTTTGAATTGGGGCTAGTCCCCAAAATAATACAAACATTATTATAGGATAGCCAACATTGACAAACGTTCACTCTGATAAGTTTCTAGGTGTTGAATTCTACACCCTTTGTCAAAAGTGAGAGTTGTATAGCACATTCCATAACGTTGTGTACCTTATAATATTAGAATTTATTTATTTGCGGTATTTAATGAGCGCTTTCTGAACAGACTGATTATACCAGCACACTGGAACTACTATGAGCAAGAGCGAAATGGCCTGCCAATTTTGCTGGAAAGGTATTTTCTCATAACTTCTTGGGTTATCTTACATGCCACAATTGGCATGGGAGCAAGTGCTTTACTTCCCCTCCGAAGAAAGCTGTGCTCCGGATGTTAGTTAGTCCCTAAAAAAATATGTTGGCCCCAGTTGGGTTTGTAACCCACAAACATCTGGTCCTGAGGCGAGATCCTTACCCCCAGTCCACTGAGGTAAACTATATTAAAATAGATCTAGTAACCATTTTAAACTGAAAAAAAAAAATTATACACTTGGATTTTCATAGTAAGGACCTTATCTGGAATCTAGAAAAATCCCTAGACCAACGTTTACGTATTCATAGTTCAATTAATGTGATCTGCAGTTGTTCCTTTTGATAGATATTATCAATACCTATAAAATAACACTAATGTTTTTTATTTATTTTTTATTTTGGCCTTGAAAAGATTGTATAAAAGACCCATAAACTTAAAATTGAACTGTGCAACAGGCTGGTGGGCCATATTAGATTCGTTAGTTTAAGCCGTTGTTCTTGAAGTTACGAAGCTGTGCACGAAGTTTGTTTGAAATTAATTTTTGTTCATTTATATTCACGCTTTCCTTATTCTCTATACGTAAAAGACATCTCCTAATTCTGTCCCGGCAATCTAAAGTCACAGCGTATCCGAAAGGTGAAACTTCAACTTCAGACAGAATAAGAAGAGATAAAAGAAAACAGCATCTTTTATTTTCCACCTTCATTCCCTCCCTCCACCACATTACACCCATCTCTTTCTTTCTTTCTTTTTCTTCAGGCAAGGCCTCTTCTTGTTTCCGATCCTTTGTTTTGAGTCGCTTCCCAAATCGCTTCCCTTGATTACATTGCCTCGCTCTGTACACTCACACACAAAACTTATTTTAAAGTTAAATGGAATACAGTTGGACCATACGAGCGTTTTACCAAATATTATGGCACAGATGACATATTTTTTATTAGTAAAACTGTTTCAGTAACTGAATTGTGGCCACTCATCATTTCATTTTTATGCTCTAAGAATACGGGCGGAGAAAAATGATTAAAAAGTAAAAGTACCTTAAAAGATTTTTAAAATTACCTAATTTACAAGAATTCACATTGTAGATATAAATATAAATATACCTTGTACTCAATTAAAATTTTCTCTAAATTTTCTGAAGTAAAGATATACAAATTTTGGGTAGCCAATAATCTTTTTAAGTCCATCAGATTTGATTAAATTAATAGATGAAACATTTTAAAATGTATTTGATTGTTTTTAACATTGCTTAGTCCTTTAAGATAAATAATAATATTCATACGTGAAGTTGTGTTAAAAAAATATTACTTATAAGCTAATCTATATCTTTAACAAACCAAGTCCTCCTGCCGTATATTCATCAAAGTCCTAGAAGTAGCTTCAACTTCACGAATAATACACCCTTTAGTCCTGCCGGAAATTGAACCCAAGACCACTATTTCAATAAACAGGGGCTAGACTAATAAAAACTGAACGTGCATAAAGAGTTGGGCAAATAATAATAATAATAATAATAATATTAGCACTGCGTCTTAATAACCGTTCGGGTTATACGCACTTAGGCTAATATGTAATGGTAGGGTGATTGTGAGATGAAATGGAGGATCTAAATTCTAGCGTAGGATCCGAACCATAGTGGAGGCCTGGCATTCCACACATTCACAAGTTGTGGTTAATACACGTCTTTTAAGAGGTGAACGAAGGGTTTGGCAATCAGATAAATTTGTGCCGAGACCGAGATTGAACCCCAGACCCCCAACACAGAAGTCTGACACATTACCCCTAGGCCACCAGGTCACCCAATAATAATAATATTTCTAGAATATATAAGGTTATATTAGTTTGAAAGTATTACAATTCTAGACTGTACTATCTACAAAGATATTTTTGTTAATATTAACGTCAACTAAACATATAATTTCTTACACCATTATTTAGTAATACTTATAACATGGTTTTGGAACAATGTTTCCCTAACCATTACATATTTTTTCTACCACGTTTATATAACACTCCGGAATTGTGATAATGTTAGTGGGCTAGGTATAAGTAATATAGAGTTTATATTAAATGTGCCCGCGTTCGCATAGAGGGTGCGTGTATAATAATTCAGAAATTTGATCAAGCTAGACTTCGAACCTTTATATAATATATGATCTCTTCTTTAACTCCCTAGGCAAAAAACTTCAAAATAAAGTGGTAGCATCTAATTTAAAAAAGCGCTTAAACGCTTTTAAGTTCTATTTTTTAGCTCAACGGGTAGGAAGTCTGTCTACTGATCTATAATTCCCAGGAGCAATTCTGGGTGGAGTCGAAAGTGTCTCATTATGTAATTGGGCTTACTTCTTTCCCATAAAAAGTGAAATGTTCTGGTGTCTGGATGTTGTGCTTGTGCTGGAATTAATTGGAATAATCCGTAGTTAGTCCTAGCATACTGTCACTTAACCCTCGCATCTAGTCTCGCCTGGTCTAGCTTGTTGGTGACGGAAAGATCAGGGACCGGGTGTACTAAGGTGTTTGGTCCTAAATGTTTTCCAACTATCCCTCCACGAAGAAGAGGGTAGTTTTTTTAAACTATACTTTTCTACCTTCCCTCTCCTTATTCCATTAGAGCAGCTGTTTTCCATTCTTTTAACTAACATAACTAAAAGTTTAATGTACACCCATAATAATAAAAAATAATACAAATTACAGGTTTAAAAAAATTTGACCACATGGTAAGTTATTGATATATTTAATTTATTGGGAAAAATTATATGTAATCAAAATATTTCAAATGTGTCAAAGCTACTGTTATAGCCCTGACAAGATCTCTTATTGATAATTGTTTTGATCGATTAAAAAACATAAATTTCTGTAAAAAATTTATAGACAATTTGTATGCATTGTCTTCACCAATTCATTAAAAAAAATCCTAATCACAATACTCTCAAATCAAAATTTTAAATTTTAACTATGGAGTTGATATAATATGAAACTCAAAGTTTTTCAGTGACAGGGGTGTGGCTGCTTGGACTGGCACAACCTTTTGATGTCTGGTTGTCCAGTTGAAACTTTTAAGCGGAGGTCCGATTCTAAATTTAGCCTATTGCGGTACTTATTTTTTAGATACAACATAGATGAAAAACCACTCTCACAGAGATATGTTGTTGAGAAAGGCATCATAGACTGCTAATGTAGAAGGTGTCAAGTAGAGGGTTGAAAATTCTCAGAAATCGATCTACAGACGAGAAAATAGGGAAAAAAGAGGGGTGGAAATAACCAGATAACGGTAAGTGCCAACCATTATGTTTTCCATAAGTCCCTTGTTATGTTGCCAATCTTCGCTTGAGAGCTGCTCGCGTACCCCCCCCGAAAGGTATCCACGTACCCCAGTTTGAGAACCGCCACATTAGAGTAAATATGTGAACAGTCTGGGTGGTAGTTAAGACATAGTGTAGTCCTACGTGAAAACCAGCAATAACCAGTGACAACACAATAATAACACAGTATAAATATTATTATCAATAATTGTCCCCTCGATTACCTTACCGAAAGAGAGAGTTCCTTATTCAAGTCCATTCTCAGTCATACATTTCCCCCACACTGGTTTTATTTAGTGTGATGATTTATTGAACTTCTATAATCGTGAGTTTTATAGCTGCAACTGCAACAGAGGATGTAGTTATCTCTAGCTATATGTCCACTCGACTCAGCGATCACACAGCTATATTACGAAACCTCACACCCATTGAATTTGCGCAATAAGGCCATATAGGGACACATATAAGATTTAGTGACTTTGTAACTTGCTGTTCAACTGTACCGTTGAAATGTCAAGCGTTTTCTTTTTGTTCTACAGTACAATTGAAATGTCAAGAGTTTACTTTTTGTTCTACAATACACTCGAAATGTCAAGAGTTTACTTTTTGTTATATAGTACACTTAAAATGTCAAGAGTTTATTTTTTGTTCTACAGTACACTCGAAATGTCAAGAGTTTACTTTTCGTTCTACAGTACACTTAAAATGTCAAGAGTTTACTTTTTGTTCTACAGTACACTCGAAATGTCAAGAGTTTACTTTTTGTTCTATAGTACACTTGAAATGTCAAGAGTTTGCTTTTTGTTCAACAGTACACTTGAAATCTCAAGCGTTTGATTCCTGTTCTACAGTACACTTTAAATGTAAAGAGTGTTCTTCTTGTTCTACAGTACACTCGAAATGTCAAGAGTTTGCATTATATTCTACAATACACTTGAAATATAAATAATTCATCTTCCTTCCAACATTACACTTGAAATGTGTAGGCTCCGGTTAGTAGTGAGTGTATAACAAGTTGTTTTAGCTTTACACGTCATTGCTTTACCACCCATTTTTATTAATCATCCAATATTGTAACGTGTTTAAGCTTCACTTTCACTTATTTCATTTGTTTCATTTATTACCTAATCTATTTGTGTAAGTGTGTTGATATCCCTGACGGTTAAAGGGCGTCGTACACACAAAAATTAAAATTATTTTAATTCTATCAAAAGGTTTGAGCCTATCGCGAATTGACTATTTCTCTAAATTGTGCCGAAATGAACAGAATTATCCTTGAACGCTGAGCCCTCCATAAGAGGTCATCCATAGCCTACGTAACTTTTATTATTATTTATTATTATTATTATTATTATTATTATTATTATTATTAGCACCGCGTCTTAATACCCGTTCGGCTTACACGCACTTACGCTAATGTGTAATGGTAGGGTGATTGTGAGATGAAATGGAAGACCTACAGTTTAACGTGGAATCCGAACCACGGTGGAGACCTGGCATTCCTCACATTCACAAGATGTCTTGTCAAAGGTGAAGGAAGGGTTTGGTACTCAGATAAATCTGTGCCGGGACTGAGGATTGAACCCCGGCCACCAGCACAGAAGTCTGACACCTTACCCCTAGAACACCAGGTCACCCTATTATTAATTATTATTATCATCATTTCACCTCTGACAAGACGTGTATTAATCACAACTTGTGAATGTGGGGAATGCCAGGCCTCCACCATGGTTCGGAACCCACGTTAAACTGTAGGTCCTCCATTTTATCTCACAATCACCCTACCATTACACATTAGCGTAAGTGCGTATAACCCGAACGGGTAGTAAGAGGCGGCGCTAATAATAATAATAATCATTATTATTTAGCACCGCGTCTTACTAACCGTCCAGGTTATACACTTAAGTGCTAATTACTCTAATGGGTTAGGAGTTGGGAAGGATGAATTTAGAGGAAGTGACGCCACATTTGCGTGGAGGGAGAGTGGAAAATCATTTAAGGAAAGCCACCCCAGTTCACCCGAACGAGATTCGAATCTCGATCTCCCCGTCCTTGGCAGTCGAGTTCAACATGAATCTAATACTTTAGCTAACTACGCCACTGAGGCGGGTAACTTTTTTATTCACCTTTTTACTACGATATCTCCACCCTTTTATACAGCACCAAAATATATTTAGCTTGAACCCTCCCGCCTCCAATTTGTGCTACGTAACCTTTTACATCAAAAGTGAATATCGTTATTTCACTGGGAAGCTTTCGTGACACCTAAAAGAGAGACTCATATTAATTAATACTAATCAGAATACATTTTAAATCCTGAATTTAAATTATTTCAAAACATTAACTGTATTTTTTTCAAAATTAGAATTTAAATAAAAATCGGTGTTATATAACACTGTTGATTACACCCCTTACTCTATGTAACACTATCCACGTGGTTTATAGATAACCCCTAAACATTTTTTTTTTTACTATTGAATTGGTGGTGAACGTCTATAAGCCTCGTTTACTATGTAACAAGTTGGACCTTACATGCTGGCCAAGACATGACAAGGCATGTGAAAAGTAAGCTACATTTATTGTTGCCAACTTGTTGGACCAACATCCTGGGTCCTCCGACTTTTTTTTAATCAATCTACAACTTTCTATCCATGGATAACAACGTATTTGTGTTGATAGGAAGTGTACTCTTGCAGAAAAAACCAAAACGTAAGAAACGGTAGGGGGTTCGAAGGGTGGTTTTTTTTTTTNTTTTTTTGTTAACCGTCGAATTGAAGGTGTGTATATGGGAATAATGAATTACTTACATTTGAAAAGTGGAGTTGATAACTTTGTATACATGTAGGCCTAACAACATATATATAACATATATAAATCAATTCGTTTAACTGTACTAGACTTGTTCCATTTCATGATCACAAAATTATGCAAGCTCTGATTTTAAGAGTTAAATTAATATGAAAACAAAACACGTGCTTCGCCAAGGTTAGAGACTGATTAAACTCTAAACTCTACAGCGCATGCGTAGAATCTCCCAACACAAACATGTTGGCCAACATCCCCAACAAGTTGGGATTGCGTTTATATTGTAACACAACTTGTTGGCCAACATGTTGTGTTACAATATAAACAAGGTTAAGACTAACTTGTATCGAATCATGCTTGTTGAATTAGTAAAATTTACCAGCGACGAGCATGAGTACAACACATTTCAAAATATGCTGACAGATTAGAAACGGAATAATGTACACGACTATAATTTTGTGTGTAGCTTTTATGCACAAATAATAAGGAGTAAAAAATTATTCTACTTTTGAAACCCTCCTGCGCTTTTTTTTAACTTTCAGGAAGATATTTTTCAAAATTAAAGATGTTTTAATGAATTCATATTAATGTGTTATAGTCACGACACACATTTTTTAGATAGTTTAGAAATTCAAACAGTATTTCTGAGCCAGTTGATTTATTAAAATATCTTGCTCAGCCCAGTGATGGTGGGTAAAAGAAGTAGGGACAGGAACATGAGGAAAGAAACAATTAGTGACATTGCTGACAACTTCAGAGGTAGGCTTAAAGGCTACGGATTTTCTATGCTGGTGGAAGGTCTCTTAAGGATGTACTGTACAAGTGAATTTTGAATGGTTTATATATAACACTCGATCTTTACTGTCTCTCGACATCTCGGAGAGAAATAATTGTGATCGTCAAAAAAACAAACTCGAGATTTTAATAAATGTTGACGTTTCATGACCCGCTTAAACAAAAAAAAAGTTGTTTTCGCAATGCTGTCTGTCTGTCTGTCTATACCTCGGTCTAGAGCCGAAACTATATTACCGATAGGGTGACCTGGCGGTCTAGGGGTAAGGTGTCAGATTTCTATGCTGGCGGCCGGGGTTCAACCCTCGGTCCCGGCACAGATTTATCTGATTACCAAACCCTTCCTTCACCTCTGACAAGACAACTTGTGAATGTGGGGAATTCAAGGCCTCCACCATGGTTCGGATTCCACGTTAAACTGTGGGTCCTCCATTTCATCTCACAATCACCTTACCATTACACATTAGCGTAAGTGCGTATCTACCACTGAGATATCCTAGATTCGTCCGGTGCTCAGGGTCATTCGTAACTCGTAATTTAAGACAGAGGTTATGCGTTTAGAAATGATACGTACCGTCTTTTTTTTTAAGTACTACGTCTTACTTACTACCCATTTAGGTTACACGTTTATCTGCTAATTACACTAATTTTTTAGGGATTATTAAGAATATTATATTTAGATAAAGTATACCTACATTTGCGTGGAGGGAGAGTGTAAACACATTTTAGAAAAACCACCTTCAATACATACGACCAGGATTCGAACACCTATCTCTCCGTTATCGGCAGTTTAGTCTACTGGGAGAGTAGCGCGTTTCGTACCCTTAATAAATTTAATAAATTATTAAAACTTTGACAAAGGCTCTAGTTTATTTTATACAGCAATGAAAATATTAGAGTAGGTCCCCACTAATGTTTGTTCTAGGACAACATTTGTTAATCAAGAGAGTGCAAATGTTTTTTCCAAAAATAGAAATGAAATGTTAACAACAATACTCGTAGTTCGCTTGAACACCCTTGGACGGATCGATCTTCGCCACCCCTCCTCCCATCCATTTACCCGCTTTTAACCCCAAAAGGGTCTGTTTCCCGAGGAAGAAGCCAGCGAGGCGTAGCGAGAATGAACGGACAAAATAATTGTGCTTATTAAAAGCGGCCCGTCGATTCGACTTCGACTCAAAAACAACTTAAAGTCTCGCTTGGCACTATCACCGCTGTTTCAGAACTAGTTTTCGGTCAAATGACGTCCCAAAGCTAGTGTGAGGGAACTTGACGTGATGTAAAGAATACCAGACATCGCTGCTGACTCTAATACTCGTGGCTGAGTAGGTAAAGTGCTCGACCATAAATTTGAGAGACTATGGTTCGATTTATCTCGGTACCGACTAATTTATTTAATACTTGACCATGAATTCGTCCTGCAAAACTGTTAGTAAATACTTAAGAGTTTGTGCTGGGTGTATATTATTAGCCGTATTGATTTAGGTTAAGTAAATCTTTAGTAGTGTATGGATTTAATCTCTGTGTTTTTGGAAAGTTCACGTTAAATATCTCAAATCAAAACAATTATTAATGAACTCATTTTCACTAACACAATTTACACTCTACAAATTGTAATACTTAATTAACAAAATATTGTATTAGGTGTCTTAGGGGTGGTCTGGAAGTCACCCCAAATTAAACTTTTTTTTTGTTTATATCTATATTTACTTTAAATACAAATAAAAATACAATTTAAAGCTACACCCAACTAACCTAGTCATAATTTGAATCCCCACCTCTCAGTCGAGGGTAGTCAAGATCTATGACGCCTTAGACTTTTTGACCACCAGCGTGGTTCCAACCACTTTCTGTAACCATCACTGTGCATGTTAAAACTCCTATATAATATAAATAAACCAAATTCTTTTAAACTAAATGAACATAAAGCAAAGATGATATTCAACGCCTCAAACATATCAGTAGGCAGCAGCTCTGCAAAGGACAGAGCTAATAAAAGTCAATTTAGAGATATTAACTCTCTGGGACTTTCATTCTACCAATACTCTGGAAATAAACAACACACACAAACAATTCATTCATAAGATTATCTGTATCATTTTCATTAGGCACGCAGAATAGGTATCAAGCTCATACACCCTGGCTTGCCAACGTCAGGAAGGAAGGGTTCAAATCTATAACGAGTGTACTGAGGGTAATTTTTGCTAAAAAAAACAACAAAAAATTAATATCCCGCCACATAGTTAAAATGTGTTTCCCGAACGGGTATTAAGGTGCAGGGTGGAAATGAAATATATAATAATATTATTTCACCACTTTCATTAAATGTAATAAGCTACTTTACGAGACACTACAATCTAATTTGTATAGTAATAACCTTAGTAGACATAAAAGTTATTAGATATACTTTCATATATTCATACGTCAGGTCATGTTTTATATAGCTGTCACTTTTAATATATGATATCAATACCTATAAAACATTAATACAATAGTTTTGTTGCACCCTCTCTGAGTCCTAATACTACCCGACCAGTGAAAGTAATAAAAGGGAGAGGATGAACTTAACATACAAGATAAAAGGATATTATAAAAAAATGTAAATTCAACAATGAGCAGTTTATTCAATTGAAAGAACAAAGCGCAGTTAACAGTACATGGTCTCATTATATCATAATGAGTTCTGTTGGAAATTATTCTCGAAGTAAACAACTTTATATCAGTAAAGTTGCGCAAGTGTTTTAACAAAAGAAAACATGAAATACATCATAATATTGATAGACCAGTCTATATGAGACAATACCACAGCGTATATATTTAAATGCGATACAAAATTATAAGGGCCTAATGGGCACCTTGATATGGTTCCAAAGGTTTCGTAATTCACAGAAAACGATATCATAAATATAAAGTAATTTAAATTTGACGACCACACAACAGTGTTTACAAAACGTGAGGGTTTGACTACCAGACCTAAGCCAAACTCCCACGGGACTATCCGATCTGACTGAGAATAAGGGACACACAAATAAACAAAACTTTAGCTGTTCAAACAGAACTTACGTTACAAAAGATTAAAGTTATCCTAATTCAAATTCCAATAAAAAGTTACTTCACGTTACGTTAATTCAAACCATAATTTCAAATATGAAAAGTTACTTAAAAAAAACGGGAATACTCTACAATTCCAAACAATTAAATATTAACATGTCAACTTCTAATTAGCACGTAACTGAGGATATTTACGAGAATAAATACATAAGTACAAGTCCAGCGCCCGAGCGGCGACATTTTAAAGATAGAGTATTTAAAATAAATTGACGATTAAATTATAAATACGTTAGATTTTGAAACAGAATATTATATGCAAAAAGTTTATAGTTGATAAAGAAGTTAGAGTTCATAACTCCACTCGTCTAAGCGACGATTTTGATACATTTTACAAGTATTTCTCCAGCCATTGTCCAGGTCCATGACAATGGTCTGTCGTCGATCGTTGATCGTAGAATAGTCAAGTATGGCAAGCTTGCACAGCCATTATATAGCGATTTCGTTGTTCTGGAAAGGAAGGTGGGAGTACAAAAAATACACGCATGATGACGTCAACGATGCCTTGAAACAGTCACGTAGACCATTGTTGATTCCACTCGCTCCATCGGAATATCCGTGAATATCTCCAATCACCCGATGTTTTGAAGGAGGTTCCTCTAGCATCCGTCAGAGGTCGGAAACATAATTGTCGTCTAGTTGAAGTTGATAGTTCTTGGCTCATTTCACGCTAGTACAGTCGGAGTGCCAGGACGCTTGTTGACCCACTGGATCTCCCTTGACCCACTCGTCAGTATAAGATTCCAGGTGCCGGCCAGCCTTGCAGGATTCTATTGTAAGCAGATTAGTATTGTAAGTACATGAACAAATTAATACTTAGAATTGGATCGAGTAATTAAATATATTGTGCCGCCTCGTTTTTATTATGTCTTCTTAGCCTACAAGAACTACACAGAGAAACATACTATTGTAGGGATCCTAATGGAGTTGAACTTATATTGGAGCGGGTAGTATGCTTTGATGCGACATATATATTAACGTTAGTATTGGGCGGGGTCCAGTTGTAACATTATACCACGTAATGTTACAGTTTGGCTCTTTGACCGCTTATTAGTACCCGTTCAGACTATATGCATAAATTAATTACGCTAGTGGAATAAGGATGAGGAAGACATAATTTTCCAATAGATGCATTTGCGTGGGGAGAGCGTGGATAAACATTCAGGAGAAAAACAACTGCACCGACCCAAGATTCGAGCTCCGATCTACCCGTCTCTGGTAATCCAGTCTAACACGAGAGTGACGTGTTTTAACATGTGACCACCGATGTGGGTAGTAAAATTGTAATATGTTATCAATATTTACTGCATGAAAAAGAGTATGTTTGTATTTTCTAAAAGGCTCTTTCTATGGAGATTGAACTGCATAGCTTCACCCTTCTCTTGAAATTAAACGACACCTGTCCATGACAAGAGTTATAAGTACTAAATTTCCTAATAATATCCACGATTCACGTGAAGTCTCTAAAATGAAATACTCACCTCCAAACTACAAGTTTGGGAGGAGGAAGGGGGGGGGGGGTTCTCTTTGTCCCGCCTATTAATTTCCGCGGTGGTGCTAGTGTGATTGTATAAGCTCCGTCCGTCGGACCCAGAGCTCCTAGGGCGCGGTAATGAAATTTCCTGTGATCCTAGTACCGTGATGTTAACGGTCAGGAGAGATAGCCCGTCAGCTTGCAGGTAATCCCGCTTGGCGCGTTGCTGCTGCCACGGCTCAACTCCCGCTAGTGATATTGCTGTACACTTATTTGAAAAAGTGTCTTAACGAGAGCTAGTTGTGACTGTCCTTTCAACCATATATGAGCTAGTTACTAGCTCCTCTCTCTCTCTCTCTCTCTCTCTCTATATATATATATATATATATAGAGAGAGAGAGAGAGAGAAAGAACTAGTTACTAGCTCATATATATGAGAGCTAGTTACCCCTCACTAGAGAGTGATGGGTGAAAGGACAGTCACAACTAGCTCTCGTTAAGACACTTTTTCAAATAAGTGTACAGCAATATCACTAGCGGGAGTTGAGCCGTGGCGGCAGCAACGCGCCAAGCGGGATTACCTGCAAGCTGACGGGCTATCTCTCCTGACCGTTAACATCACCGTCATCATATATATATATATATATATATATATATGAGCTAGTTACTAGCTCCTCTATGTATATATATATGAGCTAGTTACTATATATATCATCCCTGTCTGACTGAATCACTCATCACTAATTCTCATACTTCCCACAAAGCTAGAGGGCTGAAATTTGGCACAGTTGTTCCTTATAGGCTAGTCAGGAAAAGTAAAAATTTTCGTTCCAATGTTTTGTAATTAAGGGGGGGAAATCAGGGTAGCTACCCTAATCAGCAATATTGTCTTATAAACGGTTTTTAGCATTAAGAGGGTAATAATCAGATAAGTTTGTTTTAAAAATGCCTTTGAAAGAATATAGCAATTATTTTTAATCCTGTAAATGCCTTTAAGGGATGTAAAAAAATGAATACAGACAATTAATTAAAATACGTAATTAAGTTTTAATATGCAACTCCAAGAGACGGTAGAGTTCTGTAGTTTATATTTTGCCGAATATTGTGGTGTTTGTAGTGTCTACGTGAGTGAGAGGGCCTGGCCCGGGGTGGTGTGTGGTGGTGGGAAGAGGAGGGGGAGACCTGTCCGGCCACGCTCTGCTGATAACGCGGGCATTCGCCCAGACTACGTTGCTCGTTTCAGATATCCCGTGCAAAGAGCGGACATTCAGTTAGTGATTTAATAATATGCATTGTTAATTCGTGGTAAGGAGAATTTTATATTGAAAATAAGGAAAGAAAACAATCAGAAGTAACTTAATATTTTCTGTGACAACTTTACGTTAAATGGTCAAGATAAGGATAAATAAGTTAATAACTATACAATAACAATTTATTGAGGATAAAAGAGTCGATATGTAAAATAAAAGCTCTAAACATAAACAAGAGGAGATTATAAAGTCATATTTGGCCTAATGATAGTAAAATGACAATTATCTTATGACATATAAAATGTTTTAGTATAGATTTATGAAAATTATTAAAATTATAAAAATGGATATGTTTGAGATAAAAAGATTAGGTAAAATTATTCACTGCAGAGATAAGGTATGTGTTTGGATACCAATTATTATAGTTCTTAATACATAGAGCATAAAAACTATTTTTTGATTAAAAACAATTGTTTAAAATTGACAATTAATTACATAGGCCCTAACATGTAAGTGCAGTTACATGATGTTGCAATATTATTACTATTAGCTCCGCGTCTTACTACCCGTTCGGGTTATACGCACTTACGCTTACTTGTAATGATAGTTTGATTGTTAGATGAAATGGAAGACCTACAGTTTAACGTGGAATCCGAACCACGGTGGAGGCCTGGCATTCCAAGATGTTGCAATAGAGCTTGGGATTGTAGCGTTTCCAGTTTTAATAAATGTGGGTTGCTATGGTGTAAAAGTCGAAAATTATACAACTATTCAGGAATTTGTCTTAAACTGATCATTCTGATAATTATCAATCATTTTGAAAAGTGCCAACTCATAGTTGTGACAATTCTGACACTTCTTAAACAATTAACATTAATATTTATCTTTATCACTGTGTCTTACTACCTAATCAGCTTATACGAATATGTAGGGTCTATTAATTACGATAATGGTCTACGGATGAGAAAGGTTGAATTTTAATGGAAGTGTGCCTGCGTGTGCTGGATTTATGATACAATTCAAGTTGGTTTATTTACAATTTTTCAAAAAAGTATAATTCAGGAAATTGGTTAGGGGATGACTTTCTCCAGTGGTCGCATTGTCTAAGTCGTCAATTTTTCTATAGTCTATAATGCCGATGACTGGGAGATTGGGGTTGGAATCCCGGCAAGCTGTATTGAGGATTGTTTTCTAAAATGGTCTTCCACTCTCTCTCCACGCAAGTGTGGGTACACTTCCTCTACATTTCTTCTCATCTCTAAATCATTAGATGAATTAGTACATAAGCGTATAACCTGAACAGGTAGTAGGATACGGTCCTGAAAAAAATAGTAGTTGATATCCTTTATTTTTTATGTAATTCAGTTTATTACTATAAGCGACTTAAATTACACTCAAATTTTCATTAAAAAAAAGGGCCCTATGTGACAGTTATAAAAGTTACTATATCTACTTTCAAGCTTTCATAGGTTATATTTTGTGGCCTTTAGATGTAACTTCTGATTGATAACTCACTATTAACACCTATAAAATAACACTAATAAAACAGTAAAATGCTTTCAATTTTGCCCTAAAAAAATGTGTTTTATGTTTTAAAAGGCTCTTCCTATGAAACTGTTTTGTAACTATCTTAACGAGACAGAATAAGGAGTAAACGCACCAGATTTTTCCTGACTTGAGATTGGTGAGTAACTTCATGGATAATCCATACCTAATGCACCCAGTTGGGATTAAAATCCTATCTCTCCATTCAGAGCATGAGGCAATGACATTGAATTTTATCTGACATTAAAGGCCTACTTTCATATATACATACGCCTGGTCATTTGGTTTTTCAGAGGTGGTATCAATTTTGACATAGGCCTATGAAGATTTTCATGCGGTGTTTGACATAAGACTCGTAATATAGGCTATACTTGATTTACCTTATTATGACGGTCAAGCCTAAAATATTGGTCGTATGCAATGGGGGTTTAAAATATAGCCTATTATTTATCACGGTGGTTTACCCATCCTTTCACCATAATAATGCTTGTGTATATTGTATTATAAACTACTGTTCTCAATTCTACCACTTGTAATAAATAAGCTTTTCTAGCTACCAGGTTAGGCTCATCCTATGAAAATTGGACTGTAGAAACCCTGACACTACCTTCAGTGGCAGTCAAATGTATCGCTAGTTATAATGTAACGTCTTAGAGTCCAACACCTTAGATTAGTTGGTTGCGTGTCTATCTACTAAGCTAAGGGTCCTAGGTTTGATTCACGGCATGGCAGAAAAACTTATCATTAGTGAAATGTGAGTTTCCCCCTTTACAGTGATGAAGAAACGGAATTAACGTCAGGGTGGGGGGAAAGGGGGGACTGGATGATATGTCTATAATAGATTTAAGCTAATTTTCAAGTCGTGTGGTGATATAATCAGTCAGTTCAGAAACTGCACGTTAAATAGCTCGAATAAATTAAATATGAAAAGAAATAAACGCCTTAGACTGCTCGAGCACAGGTGTGAGTGAAGAAGATTGAAGTTGAGAATTACCTTTCTACCAAAGGATTATGGACGATACCTTTGCTCAGTCGGTAGCGTGTTTGTCTATTAACTAAGGGTCCCGGGTTCAATTATTGGTATGACAAAAAAAATGTATTATTGGTGAAATGTGGGTTCCCCCTTTCACAATGATGATTTAATGTCTGTAGACTGGATGTATTATCTGTTCTAGATTTAATTTAGCTTATAAGTCGTCTGCTGATATGATAGGTCAGTTAAGAAAGTACACGTTAAATAGGTACTTCAAGCAAATGATTTTTTTTAAAAAAAGGGTGGTTTGAATTACGTAATTTAACTCTTGTTTGTATCATGCAATCTTGTTTGAGGCAGTAGACCCAACGTGGTGCTGCAATGTCCCGGCGTGCACCGGGAGCTCTTCAACCCCGGTCCGGCTAGGCACGACTCCAAAACTAATGTGTAACGAGTATTGACAAACGGGGCAAATAAATTCACGTTTCATTTTAGAAGATTAACGGGATGGATACGTAACGTTTTTGTTTTATTCCCCTCCCGCTCCCCCCAAAAAGTTTTTAATCGTGTAATTAGTGGGTGATTACAATGATGAATTTCTGCTATGGCACAGAGAGGTATATATATATATATATATAACGGGGGATGTATGAGTGGAAGGATGAGGTGATAGAATTTTGTTACATTACAGGGATGAACTATATTTTTAAATAAAAATATAGGTCTATAATTTTAATTAAAGATGTAAAATAAGACTTTCCATGCAAATTCATTTAGTTTTTTTTTTTAGTTTTGTGTTTTACTACTTGTTCGGGTGATACCCTACATATATATGTTAATAGCTATGAGGTTTTAGGGAGGAGTAAGGCTAAATTTGTAGGAAGTACACCTGCGTTTTCGTGGAGAGCGAGTGGGGAACCATAAAAATCCATCAGACACCCAACCGGTATTCTAACCTCTGTATCTCCACCATCAGCAGTCTAGTCTATCGTGAGAGTGATGCCCTAGTTAGACCATTCGACCACCGAAGTGAGTTAAGTTATGTTAAGTGTCAATCAAGCCGACTTCAAAATGCTATACATTTTATCTCTCAGGTTTTATTTTTATTATTATTATTATTAGCACCGCGTCTTACTACCCGTTCGGGTTATACGCACGCTAATGTGTAATGGTAGGGTGATTGTGAGATGAAATGAAGGAACTACAGTTTAACGTGGAATCCGAACCACGGTGGAGGCCTGGCATTCCCCACATTCACAAGATGTCTTGTCAAAGGTGAAGGAAGGGTTTGGTAATCAGATAAATCTTTGCCAGGAGTTTTTTTTTATCGACGCGTCTTATTACATAGCGCATATAATTAATCTAATGGGGTAGGGATGATTAGGAAAGTATCTATCCAAATGCCTTTGGAAGGAAAGTGGGAAACCATTAAAAATACACCATCAGTGGACCCGACTGGGATTCGAACCCTGATCTACCAACACCCTACTATAATAACTGTGCGGATTTTTTTTTTACGAAAACTCGTTTGAATTATATTTTTGTAATTAATCTTCCTCACATTTAATCGATTAAACTAGACCACGTTTTTCAGGAATTTTCAAGTTAAAATGCTCATAATTCTTAAATAATTAAAAAAATATAATCTACATAATCTAGTTTAATTAGTAAAATGTGAGAATTATTTACCAAATAATAATTGAATAAATCAGTTTAATTGTTATTATAATTTTCTATCCTTACTATTAAATATGGACAGAAAACGCCAATTTATCATCACAATGAGTTTCATAAGAAATTCTAATAATTTTATAATGAATTAAAAAATACTCATGCAAAACGTTGTCTAGTTTAATTGATAAGATTGGACAAAAATTCACCAAAAAATTTCTAAGATATCAGTTTTATTAATAATAAAATTTGGCAAGAAACGCTAGGGTTTTCATCTTTTTATTCAAGTACCTTCCAAGAAATGTCGTGTATTTTTTATACAAAAAAGGGAATGTATTTTTAACGACATTTTTTAGTAGCTTGAGGACATTTCTACTGTCGTCAAATTGCCAGTTACATAATGTTTCAGCTAAGCTAATCAACAATGGGAAATGGTTTGATTTGAAAATATATCCAGTAGGTGTCAGTTCTGTCGTGTCTGGTTTTACGATGACGGGTATGTCAAGGTGCCAAGCCCAGCCAGGTGTATTAAGGTGGTTATATCCCGAAGTGTTTTTAACGCCACATCTGCACAGATGCTGGTACACTCATTCTCAATTCTACCTTGCTCATCTCTATCCTATTGGTGTAAATATACGGATAGCGTGGAATAGATGTGTTCTATGAAACAAAAAGCTCTACTCGTAGTTCCCAAAGTACCTGTCCAGTGAGATGTGAATGGGAAGCAGATATTATTACAAGTGTCTCCGTGTAGAATGCTGTGATCTGTGCCACTTCATGGACCACTTGTTCTTCCTGGCGCTCTCTCGCGACACTGCCACCGCCACGACGCCCCGCGTCCATGTGGGAGCTTCAGAAGGAGGGTGGGAGATACATCACGGTGACGTCACACGCACCCGGGAACCAATCACATTGCCGCGCTCCCGCCCCGGAAAAGGGGGTTTGGATTGGTTGTCACGACGACCGAGGGAAAGAGCCCACAGGTTTTTGAGGGGGTGTGCAGACGAGGGTAATGCAAGCCCCGCCTTTCAACCCTCCCGCCCCAAGCCCCGTACGAACAAAAAAGTATATGTTATAGAAGTGTTCCTCTCTTTCTTTCCACCCCTTCATCCCTTAACAGCTCTTTTTCCAGCATCCTTACGAGGGAGAAAGAGAGAGAGAGACTAGGGGAGACAAAGTTTTCCCTTCTGGAAAGGGACAGAGAGGGTGAATGAGCCAAAAGGCTTCACTAGTTTTGGAGGTTATTGAATTAAGCTTATCATTTGATTTCCGCGCAAGCAGCAGGCGAGTCGGTTTCTCTGGTAGCTGGGGCACCCGAGCTCTCGACTCGTGAAGGGGGTAGCAACTGGGTTTCGGGTCTACGAAAACTTGCACTCACTCGCTCGCATCCTAAAACCCTTACTACCACCACCGCCACCGATATTATCCGTAATCGCCATAATTTGATATCTCAGGGCTTTGATTCAATTACACTGAAGACCAAGAGTAGGAACGGGTGCACCACCCGCTCCAACCGACAGAACGGAACTTTTCTTCGACTTTTCTGCGCCGCTCCAGGCAGATGATCGTTATTAATATCATTATCATTTCTACCACCAGACAACTCTGTCCGTTTTTTAAGCCCCTTATTATTAATTTCTCGACGGTGCCGGGTTTTTTTTTCTAGCGAATTTGTGCGCAGACGATAAAAGTTTCTTTGCTTCTTGTATTCATTTATTTATTTATTAATTTATCGCTTCTTACGATCCTTAGTGGCGCGGAAGAGACTTGCGGAAAAGGAACAAAGAGAGGGGCCAGATTATTTTTTCCTTCGCGTAGCTCTTTTTTTTTTTAACGTACTTTGATCTTCTGAAATTGAGTTATGTTGATTTCGACACTACCCCTCTTTGTTTGAAGTAGTAAAGTTAAAGTCATGTTGAAGTCAATAATACATTTCACGGGAAACACTATTAATTATAAACTTAATTTTACAGAATAGAGAAAGTTATAGTTCACCATAAAAGAATGATTTCATACATGCGGTGCATTATTTAATTTAACAATTTGTAAAAGTGTAACGATGTTAATTTGCACAATTAAGAGAAAAGCGACAACTATAAAGAGCCATTTCATAAATGAAAAATCACTTAATTATGTCACTTTGATAGTAACAGAATTATAAAATGAACTTTTAGCCATTTCCATATTATGAGTCGTTATTTTTTAAGAAATGTTTTTAGCAATTTAATTACAAATAATTTAAAGACCTGAAGATTTTTTTATTACAAGTTTATTTGGTAAAAGTGTCTTGATAAAAGTTACTTTAATATGAATCACTGTAAACAGTTTTAATTACTAAACTACATATGTACAAGCTTTATGTGTATATTTTTATCGAGTGTTGAAGTGAAACATATTATTTTTTACTTGGAGACTCAGAATGACAGCGTTGCCAGGTACACATCATCTGTTATGTGTTATGTGACTGTGAAAAAGAATTAAGGACAGGAATTAAAAGATTTGGTTCAGTGGTTCATTGACGTAAAAAAAGATACGAAAACCGCACCGCTAATATATTACTAAATAAACACGTCGCTATTTTATTTAGCTATTATAAACAATGAGAAGGTAATAAATACACTACAACACTATTGAAGATCATGGAAGAATGTGCTGTTAAATTTATTATATATGGTCGAAATGTATCGATGAGTAAATAATATCATCTGCACATTAGCTTTTTTTTTATTAATAAAGGATATTTTCAAATTTGGACCTAGTAAAGATAATTTGTTGAACTCCGATTTATGAGGAATACTTGACCGTGTTTCGAAGTGTAAGCTACTTGCGGTGCCCTAGAAGAGGGACAGTCACACCTGTCAGGGAAGGAAATAAGGAAGACAGTAATCTAAAGTGGGAAGTGCCCCAGGCAGGCGTCGAGACGGACGCGTGGAAGATGGACTACTCGTACCTGAACCAAGCGGCGGCCGCGGGTTTCGACGCCTCAAGCTGTTCGCTGACGGCGGCGGGGATGGACCCCTCGGGCCTCACCAACATGCCCTGCTCTTACGGGGACCTCACGTCGTGCAGCCAGATGTCGTACCGCTACACCGCTGCGGCGGCATCCATGGCGCGCTCCTACAACCCTGGCGCGGGAGTAGTACAGGGGGCTGCAGGACACATGGGCGTCTCGCACCACCACCCGGGGGCGGCGAGCGCCCAATGTGCCGTCATGGGCTCCCGGGGACCCCACCAGGAACACGTGCACCATAGAGGGCCCATCTTCCCAACCTCCATGAACCTACAGAGTGAGTACCCTCTCACCACCGTTTTTGTTTGACAGCTACGTCTTAATATTTTTTTAAAGCCACGTATTGTTACCCATTCTGGCTATCCAAATATTTACGCTTTTTTATCTGGGGATGGGGAAGGTTTAATTAAGATGACATGTTTCCGAATTTGCTTGTAAGGAGAGTGGGACACTATTTAGGAAAAAAACACCCTCAGTACACCCAAGCAGGATTAGAATCCTGATCCATCTATCATCCATCACCAATCCAGTCCATCGATAGAGTAACACTATATATCATGCAAATACTAAGTTGAGTCACGTCTTATAAAATATTCTAGTTCAATAACAGCTATCCCCGACTTTAACTAGCCTATATAGCAGTCAGTAACAAAAATAGAAAATGACTCTCAAGTAAATCCATCTGTGTTCGTCAGAATAATCCGTATAATTCTCAGTCGAGTCAGGCTGACTATCCATATGTTAAAATATACCTGCACACAAAGCTATTAAGTATTAATAGATTATTTTAAGGGAAGGGAACAAAGATGTGAAGTAATATAAACTGGCCAGGCATTCTGCCTGAGGGAAAATAACCTCCTCAGTGTATCTGGTTGGGATTGAACTCCACCCTCCCTGGATAATCAGACAAGTTATCTTCTGATCTATTTATCTTACAGCTGGTTACACAGTTACAATATCATAGTTTCAACCACTCAATGAGATTATGAAGTCACTAGTACAGTAAAAAAAAATTTATTTCTTATGTTTAAAATTGTTTGTGATAGATACAAACATTTCGTTAATAGCCTTGATATATCTTTGTTACCATCCGCTTCTTATTAACCACCCAAGCTATCTGCATATATATTTAGGCCTACACTAATAAAGCAAGGATGAGACATACAAAGTTTGAGAGAAAATGTACCTGAATTTAGGTATAATAGAGGCCAAATGCAGGTATATTTCCTCTCAATTCTTATGTTTAAATTTTTACCTCATTAATGTAATTAAAGCACGTACGTCCCAGCCGGGTAGTAATACAAGGTGGGGAAACAAATGCCCTTTGGTAAAATGTAGCCTATAGTTATATTTTAAAATATAATTTCTGTAGCTTTCTCTCAGTTTAGACAGGTGTGTTCTATGTTAAGTTTAATTTGGATTGTTATGGTTTTAAACATATAGGCCTACACATTTAAGTTAATATTCAATATGTGGTTTTAAAAACTAAACTTGAAAATAAACCATGTAAATGTAGAGTAGAGGAATTAAACCTTTTAATATTAAAACAAAAAATTAATATCTTTAGACCCTTAGTTTCCAGTGAATCTCAAAATGAAAATAATATTTGTATTGCATTTTCTAAACACAATGTTGTGTCATATTTGACTTTTCCACTAAGTCATTTCAAGACTCTACAGCTAATAGCCAACCTAAACGTAAACTGTATAAACATTTTATAGTATTTACACATTTATGAAAATTATACGATTTTAGTCGTTGTCTGGTACTGACCCAGGGCTCTATGTGACCTGTTATCTTTATTTTCAGCCCCTTTATTCCGGAGAGTTAGTGATCCTTAACTTCACAATTCTCTTTTAAAACAACATCAACACTATTTAAAGTAATCAAATGTAAATTAAAACTGCTTGCGATGTGATTGCGGGTGCTCAAGTTGTATTATTTTATTAAGTATTTTATATCAACGCACCTTGGCACACGTTGTAGATATAATCATGTGTGTGTGTTGTGTATGTGTGTGTACATGTTACCAACCCTTCGGGCTGCCCGAATATTTACACTAAATATGAGTAAGGTAGTATTTAGAAGAAACGTACTAGCATTTGCGTGGAAATAAAGTAGGACGCTACTCTTAGTACACCCGGACGGGATTTGAACACCGATCTTCCTATCACCAGTACACCAGATCAAATGAACATTTGGTTTGACAACAAATCACAAAGTATAAGACCATTCATTACCAATTCAACATTGAAAGTCAGTATAGATTTGTGTGTGTGTTTTTGTTTCTATTGAATTCTCTTTGTTCGTAATGTTGCTGGCCGGTACATAATACAACGTTTGTGTGCTCTGTGCTTTAGGGTTAGACTGTATGTCGGCAAGTGTGTTCATGCATAATTTATAAACTAATGAGGTTAGTTTGTTTGAGAGACGTTACAATTCTGATTTCAAATAGTCAAACATTGTCCCAAAATTAAAATTAATATTACATACGTAATTCTTGGCTCGGCGAAAGATTGAGGAATGTAGAATTTAGAGGAGATATACCCGCATTTGCGTGGAGGGAGTGTGGTAAGCCATTTAGGGAAAAATCAGTGCACCACGCCTGGGATCTGAACTCCCAACACTCACGTTAACAACAATACTGACTCAGTGATCCAGACATTTAAATCACGTGCCCCCTGATGCGAGACTTGATTATTTGAATTTGTATCTTTGGCAAGAAATAATAATGCAAACAAAGATACTTGACACTTTGATTAGTCATACAGTACTTGAAAATATTTATGATTATTTATCAGTACGCTTTAGTACCAGTT
The DNA here is from genome assembly GCA_902141385.1 of Timema californicum. NCBI lineage: Eukaryota > Metazoa > Arthropoda > Insecta > Phasmatodea > Timematidae > Timema > Timema californicum. The sequence continues at coordinate 78,832 of CABFOW010001610.1, forward strand.
GGCTGAATATTTATTTTTTAATTGAAACGTTTAAAAAATGTTTTATTTAACTGCTTAAGCTATGGGTTGAGGTTTATCAAAATAATTGAAAAAATGCACTCGAATTAACGTGAAGAGATGAAGAAAAACCACAATGATAAATAACATATGACACTACCTCCCCATTCAAGTGCTGCTCGCTGAGATTGTAACCTTCCCAAAAATCCTGTATACTGAGAGTCTTATTCCTTAAATCACGTGAATCGTGGTGTATGTGTTGGGTTTTCGCAACATAAAATACCTATACTTAAGTTAACTGGTTTTAAGACGTCGATTTTTGCTAAGGAAATGCATCAGCAGTAGCTCGGAGAGAGTATGTGAATTCACAGTTTGTAAAATAAATCACGGTTGTGAATAGGAAGCTTGGCGCAGTTTTGAGAACACCTGTTAATAATACCTTGTGTGTTTGTTTACTTCTGACTCGCGATTCTAAAGCCGGCGTCTGTTCAATCGCCTGGTAGTTACGTTAGATGAAAGGAATTCCCTGGTGATTAGTCTAGGCTATGTATGGCTAGGTCTGTAAAAAACTAGGGGTTAATGGTTGTGCTATATTAAGTAAGATTAGAAAACATTGGAATAATTCTCTTGATGGTTGGTTAGGTTGTATTAGATTCTTTTAGGCTAGGTCTACATAAATGAAAATAAGAATTATGTCTATACTCAGTCCATACGTCCTATCTCGGTTGTTACAAAATATCTCCCAATTACTTACTAATACTGCACCAAACGTCCTGTATAGATTGCTCCAAATGGGTCGCTTTGGGGGGGGGGG